>OMNW01009247.1:56821-75977 GCA_900303245.1 Selene dorsalis
TTTTAAATAAAAACCCTGTCCTCTCAGGAAAAGGAAACTTCAGAATGTGAGAAAAGAAACAATCCCACAATAATAATGAAAAATACAGTGCAATACGTTTCAACACTTTCGATAAAAAATAAAACTTCATTCCATATTTATGAGGAAATTCCCATAAATGCAGCAAAGCAGAAAATAAATTACCGTTATATTTACATTATACAATATACACTACACCGCTTTTAAGCTAGTGTTCACCTTGTAATACATTTTCCAGGTTTTTCCAGGGTTACAGTCTCTGGTGATTAAGTAGCAGCACAGTTCCTCTGAGCAGTTCTCCCTGGTTTGCAGTTTGTGAACAAGACGCACACTAATATGTCCTAGGGGGATTCGATTCCTGTCCGTGGGGGAGACCACGATCCTGCGCTTGCAGAAATGCTTGTACACAGTCCACAACACTCAAGGGTGTACGCAGTGCCACATAGCTGTAGAAGCACAGATAAATGACTGAGGGTTTTGCTGACATGTCTGAATTCTTGGTCACATCAGAGGATAATATTTCTTCAAGATCCTTAGTGGAAATGTAGACGAACAGCTACTTGACACAGATGCCGTGAGGGCCGTGCGACAAAAGTTTGCGGTCCACGTCTGGGTAAGCGAGTTAAATGTGGCATCCTTCTCGTTACAGGTGTGATGGTGCTGGATTGGCGGGTAACGCGCAGGAGGATGCTGAGTTGGATCCATCTGAGGAGTTTTAAGAGTGATCACCAATTGAACAGAAGACACAAAGAGGTGTCACAAACCTGGGTGTGCTGGGAGCATGCACGGTAACCACTGCACAGAGCTACTGCATGACTAAAATATGTCTCTGGAAGCTCGCTTCGCAGCTCATAAAACGCCGAACAGGATGTCAGCAACAATTGGCAGCGGCTGATGCATTACAATAGGTGCTGAGTGGAGAGGGCTGTCTCGCTCTTCACTCAAGACTGCAGGACTATTTGATTGCCAGCAAACAAGTGGGACATTTGAATTATTCATAAGAACAAACCGAGAGCAGAAAGTGGCTTCCTCCTTTTTGGTTAGAGCCAACCGAGTAAATTTACTTTCTTGTTCTTTTCGCTTTGATGTATAAGAATTACACAGTGTTATCTTTGAGCTGAAGCATGACCTGGGATTGAAAATCACCCAAGCGGAGAAGTATGCAGGAACTAGCTCATTAATACCCCACTCACCTTACTTTCCTACACAAGTCCATCGTAGAGTGATAAAGCCTGAACAATAGAGGGGTCTGCCTTTGAGCCCTCCTGAAACTCCTGCAGAGTCAGCTTCCCATCTGCATTCTGAGGGAACAATGAGGCAAAATGAAGCTGAAGCTTGCTCATGCTTTAACACACAGTTACCAGAAGGGGGCAAAAGAGGCTCTTAAGCTAAATCATGCTACTATTGGTCTATGCTGTTGGACTGATCTTTGGTCCAATGCACTTGGATGGTAGCCACTCTGCCAATACAAATCATTAAGTGCTGCTGCACTGCAAAACTAGACCAGTGGGCTGATCTTGGCAGTAACATGCCCATGCAGGCTACATCTCATCTTTCACTAAAGATGAGAGTCTTGGGGCTGAGGGAGCAGGCACATCGCCGAAGGGCTCCTGGTGGAGGACACTATATATAATGTTTATAGACTGCAGGCAGTGTTATTGATGCTGTGATAGCTAAGACTAAAAGTTCTCAACTTAACAGTCTCCATGTCAAAGCCCTGAGGGTGGTAAGAAAAGCAGATTAAGTCCTCCTGGTGGTAAACTAAGGATCATTACTGCACTTCAGCATCAGACATAGTTAATGTTAGACTATAGAATGTAGCATCCAACGGTTGAGTGTTGATGTTCATGTGTTGTCATGAATTACTATCTTCTTTAATCACTTGAATATTTTTGACATTTCTTCAGTATTGAACATCTAACCTTATCCATCATCGCAAAAATACGGTCCACTCGCTTCTCTGGCGTGTTCTCTTCCTCTGGAAGCTCCACAGTGTTCCCCTAAGATATCAAAATATCACATGTTGTACTAAGAAAACAAAATACAGGTTTAAACTTTTAAAGTTTCATAAAACTTACCACCATCTGGTATATGGCATCTACGATGTTCAACATCTCATCGCGGGTAATGTAGCCATCGTTATCAAGGTCATATAATTTAAAAGCCCCTGTGTAGAGAAAGATGTTAAAATATATGGGTTTTACTGCAGCAAAGAGGAGATTCACAACTTTTTCTGGAAGGTGAGCTCATACTGAGATCAGAGGGCTACTGTCGCCTCAAAATGTAAAATAAAAGATTATATTAAATACACGGTTCATGTTTCATGGATTACAGAGCACATAAGTGTTCCATGTCTGGAAACGGTGAAAACTGAGCAGAGACAGCCTTTCATGGTGGCTTCCCAGTTCAAAAGGCTGTCATGGTAATTCTGCATATACATAACGTTCATATTTGTTACAGATTTTAAAGTAATGTTTACAGTTCGAATGTTCGAGGGTGATCTTATTTCAAGAGGTTTGGTCATGACCTCCAGCTTGCATCTCCATCTTTTATTTGCTGTTCTTCAGGAACCCAACTGTCCTTTTTCATATGCAATCCATGGCAGTCAAACTTAAATCCTGCTATTTGAATGTCAAAAAAAAGAGGGGAGGAGGGTCCTTCATCTTACATCTCAGCTTTTCATCCAGAGTCCCCCGAGAGGTCACTGACAGGGCCTGGATGAACTCAGAGAACTCAATGCGTCCATCCTACGGAGCGACAAGGAAACAGGGAGAGAGAGAGAGAGAGAGAGAGGAAGAGAGAGAGAGGCCAGGAGACAAGATGAGCATTTTACTTCACATTTGCTGTGGCTGTACTTTCATGAACTCCTTGCTGTTCTTTCATGATGTCCTTGCTGTATTCTCCTGAAAACGGGGCCAGACGTTTGCTCCAAGTCAGCTGCTATTTTTTGCCCTGCACCTGGCTCTCTCCTGAGGCACAAATATGTCACCTCTGGTCATTAGTAAGACGGATGCTACTGGCTCCAGTCTAAAAGTTACAGCATACAAGCATACAGCCATTGTAAATTTGGGACAAAGTTGTTTCATATTTATTCCAATGATTCCACATCGTGAATGGGCTTGGCAGATAAATCTGTCTAACAAGGTAGAAAATAATCCGCTGTGACATTTCCGTCCTCTTAGCTTTGTTAGAGTCCCATGCACTGAATCTAACCACAGAGGCTCAAAATTTCCAATTAACCTCCCAAAGCTGTGGCCTTCAGCGGTCTGTTGTGAGACCACACTTTGTGCAGCGGAGAGAACCATCTGCTAACATGGATAGTCATCAAATATAAAATGAAAGCTCAGAGCGGCTCAAACTGAAATGATTCAGACCAGCTCATCAAGTTATGACCTCCAGCCTGAAGCAATGGCACAAGACTCAAATCAAACTGCAGCGCTGCATAAAAGAAATACTGTTCAGATTCAAAGTAAACACAGCAACTTGTAGACAACAAACAATGCATACAAATCAGCTGGTAGTGCAGCCTTAAGGCTTTCGTTAATTCATATTCTCACGAGCTACCGCTGTGTTGCATCCCGGTCTGCTAAAGCAGCAGCCCACCTGTAACCACTCTGAGTCACAGCTTTTGTTTCAGAAGAAAAGCCAAGCATTCCTTATGGCCCTGGGGTCAACTAACTCTATCTCTACCAGACATCTGACCATCCAGACAATGCTGAAGTCATGGAATTGCTGATTACATAAGTCATAAAACCTGTTAAGATCAATGCATTCTCTAACTATAGGGTGCCTCACACTAACGATCGTCGTAGATTAACTAGACAGGGGTTTCCTGATCTTCCTGACACAAAGCTTCTTAACTGAAGTCAATAAACCCGCAGGGGTTCCCCAACACCCCGGGAGCTGCTCATCTTCAGTTTGTCACCGTAAACACATATTGAATAATCTTCTGCATCTGCAATGAGGTGGATTATTCCAGACAAAGTTTATTTAAAAACTTGCTTTATCATCCTATCCTAAAAACCTTAGAGGATGATTCCTCATAACAAGGACAGTAACAATAACATCAATAAAAATGCACAGCACAGCTCAGCCTTGAAAAATTATTTCCAACACAAAAAAGGGTGGCATCTTTATGTTACTATTAATGGTCAATTCATCTTCCTTTCTTTACTAAGTAAATGTTTTAGAAGACAGAATAATGAGTTGTTGAAATATTGACTGATAATGTCAGACGGGATTTCAAAAGGCAGATGTAGCGTTTTGCTATCAAGGTCCTTCAATATGTAAATATGTCAGAATTCTATTTGAACAAGGATTAAAATGAAGAATAAAAATACAAAGAACAGAAACAGGACCATCATTCCACATGATACAAAAAGTAATTTTCAGAGTAGCTACATAGAAAGAAAGAATTACTTTATTAATCCCAAAGGGAAATTCATTTGACTGTACAGTACAGTGAACATGAAATTTCCCACTGCAAATAACGGCCTTCTTACTTTATATTTTCAGTAACACTGGCCTGGAATTTTAATCAATTTCACCATCCAAAACAAATGGCCTCCATTCAAAAGGAGTTTGAATAAAGAACCTTCTGTACACAAACCTGAGAGACTGCAGTTCACTTATAAAAAGCTGAAAGGGCCCTGGAACCACAATAGTAACGGCAGCAAAATGAACAGGATTACTACACTATATTGCCCTTTTTATTCTGGGCAACCTCTGGCTGGTCAGAAAGAAGGAACTGCTGCTCTCACAAACTGTCTTTAACCCTGACCTGAATTTACACCCTGTAGATGAGCTCTCCCCTCAAACACTATTCCTTTCAACATAACTTAACACAACTTTATATAACTTCACTTCTGGTGTGACAACCCCAGACACAT
Organism: Selene dorsalis; assembly: GCA_900303245.1. Taxonomy (NCBI): domain Eukaryota; kingdom Metazoa; phylum Chordata; class Actinopteri; order Carangiformes; family Carangidae; genus Selene; species Selene dorsalis. The sequence goes on from OMNW01009247.1 coordinate 61,729, forward strand.
AGCCAGTCCAGAAATATTTCTCTGCCATTATGAAAAAACACTAAACATATAAATCTAAATACAAACCTTATTTTCATCAAAAACATTGAAGACAAATGAGGCAAACTTTGTGGGATCTCCAAAAGGAAAGAACTGCTTATATATCTTCTGGAAACCAACGGCATCAAGCTGCCCACTTGGACAATCTTTGATGAAGCCTTTGTACCTAGAGAATAAAGAAACATTGAGATGATTAACAGGGTTAAAATATCACAGTTTATAATATAATGAGAATATATTATTAAATAGGGTAGACAGAAACTTCATTCTAACTTTCAGAAATGGCACCAGTAACTCAGTTGGCTGTGCTAGATCAAAAAAGGTAAATTGCAAAGCCATTTGTCTCATTCACAGATAAGACGATCGCCTTAATCCAATAGCAAGCCCAGAGTGGTTAACTCTAATCGAATTACTCTCTAGTCCTCTTTGATAATATGCGTAGCTGATAGATAAGTCTAAGAGCTTCCTCTCGCCCCCTGGAAATGACATATCTAGAGAGCGACTTAACATCTCTATTAGCCTATATATAGAAACATTTCATAAGCAATTTCAAGCGCAGTCACTCAAAGGTAGGTAGTTTCCTTGTACATCTTCATAAAGGAACGCAGCCTCAGTGTATCTAAACAATAAGAGGTCACGGAGTAAGGAGGACAGTGTTAGCCTTTACAAAAATAAACACATGAATACATGAAAAGTCAGAGCAGGAAATAATAACCCACTCTAGTTATGAAAAGCACTGAAAAAAGCTTTTGCTCTTGATCAACAGCAAAAATGACGCAAGTTCACACAAGAGAGCTCTGCATGTTCGTCTGTGATTCAGTTAAAGCTATTCAAAATAAGCCAAGGCTGTAATTAAGGCCACAGAGAGTGTTCTGATGAAGAATGAAGGTCAGGAAAGATCTTTTCCACTAACACTCTGGCTCCTCACTCCTCTTAAACTCTTTACTTTTAATCTGCCTGGAAGATAATGAAGCCAGCTCCATATAGTCAAAGAGATGGAGAGACGCTTTGAGGAGCAGCTAGGAAAAAGTTCAGTGAGAAGAGAAACAAGAAGAGAGCAGAACCATGTAATTCTCACATTTGAATTATCTGGAGATATGCAGGAAAATGAAAGCCTAGCTCTCCATAATGCAGAATACAACCTAATTGGTATTCAAAGTACAGAACACACAAAGCATATCATAATCCAGAGCCGACCCATTTCACCTGAATTCTTTAGTCATTTTTATAGTGTAACTATGGAATATTGTATAGAATGATAGTGCAACATATTGTATAAATTATATGTGTACTGTACATACAGTAAAGTATACAGCCAATTTCAATTCATCACAAACAAACTACAAAGGTTCTGGGTTTGAACTTGCTGACTAGCCTGTGTCTCTCTTTGCAGGGTCTACATGTTCTCCCTGTGTTTGAGTGGGTTTGCTCCCTGTGACCAGTGCACCACCTGACCTCCAGCTGCCTGTAACACATAGAATCAGTAATGCAGCTATAATGTAATGCGTGGATAGACAAACTGAATTAAATCGGGACTCCTTTACTGATGTCTGCTCACTGTATTACAGATATATTTACATTAGAGTTAATGTAAAGCAGACATTTCAGTATGGCATTACATTTTTGATTGGGGTTTGCATAAATAATGACTCCATATACTTTACTTAACAAAACAGACCACATACAAAATGTTGTCCGCACACCCTGATGCAGACCCTGTGAGGCTGAGACTTGTATGTATTTTTAACTACAATTCAACACTGAGGAAATACACCTTTCCCAAGTCTGAAAAATAGACCTGTGTTACACACTGGAGTTGTGGAGATTGAAATGAGTGGGTATTCAGGAGGCAGCAGCAGTCTAATTAAAGGGACTCTGAGTCGCATTATGGGAAATGTAGAGGCTAAAAGGTTAAAAGGATATCTCAGCCTCTGCTGCTTTGATTCGGACCACTTATTTTAATCTGTTGCTTCTGAGTCACTCAACTTAATGAAAGTGCAATATTAGCTCACTTCGGTACCCCTCTGGTCCCCACCTGAGGACAGCTGAAGAGGGTTTTATTTCTGTAACTAGCTGTTACCGTTTTAAGGTCACCTGATGGACCGGCATGTGTGGAGACAGAGAGAAAGAGCTACCAAAGAAAGAGTCTGTCTGTTGCTCTCTCTTGAATGCCCTGAGTAATGACAGTAGGATGACACATCATTTTATGGTTATGTTATAACTAAACAAAATTGTCATCAGAGACATTTCTTATTTACATTATCTGACAGCTGTGTCAGAGGTTTGGGTGTGTCATGCTAACAGCGGCTGTAGCCTCAAACCGGCTGCCTCAAGCATAGATTAGTGGTGTGTTTAAGAGCTTTTGGTAAGATTCAATTCATTACTGTACTCGATGCCTCCAGATTTTATTTTATTTTTTTATTTTTCTTCAGTCTGAAGTGACACAGACTCAGTTGACATTGCTTAAGGCAATTTATCAGATTTCAAACAGCTCCCTCTGGTGCCACAACAGTTTTTTTCACATACGTGCGCAAGATCTGTGAATGGGCTAAAAATCCATTAATCCATTTTTTGGCGAGAAGCTAGTATTAGTGCTTTTCGCAGTTTTAAGCTGAAAAATGTCCCCTGGAAGTCTTCATTACAAATCTCGGATAAAATAAAGGGTTCACATAAAAAAAAAAAAAAGGTTGTTATATTATTATGATTAAAAACAACTTATGTTCGCATATTAACCTCAAAAATTCTGGATCGATAAGACCTGTAAGAAGGTTCAATATGAGTTTTGAGATTTATCAAAGGCTTGCCTAAATTACTGCTGCTGAAATATTATATCTCCCCTCCTAAAAACATAAATTTGCTTGACAAGGCATGGACTGTCCATATTTGGCTTCCTACTACATCTAACATATTAGCAGTGCAGTTACATAAGCCGTAGGCACACACACACATTTGTAAAATAGACACGGTATGTTTCCTGAGCGTCAGCTATTCATCAGTCATCGAGACATCACCTTCATTTGCAAGGAGCACATCACGTACAAGAAATCTGACATGGTGACGCTGGTGCTAAGACACATACACAGACAGACTGTATGTGAAGTAGTGTAACAATGCAACTACACGCTATACTTGCAGGGACACAGCAGACATGACATTGTGCATCAGACCCCACCGGGGAGCCAGCATAAAGATAAAGTATTTATTACTGGCACTGGCTCCTGCTCCTTGGCATCTACCATGGTGGCTTGCTAAAGAGTTGTGCAGGATGATTCTCTTGCTCCTGCCTAGCTGGCAGGAACATCACTGCACTATGGCATTTTGTTATTGATTTCAGGTGAGCCTCAGGCATACTAATGATGTTCCCTTTGAGGGGAATTAGAAAAGGGAACAAATTTAATGCACAACACAGGCATTTATCTAACCCTGCTAATTCTTCTGTGTCTGTGCCTGTGCTCTAATTACACGCCATCTGGCATTTCCCCTGGTAAAATTCCCTCTCATCCCTCACACTCAGCCGTGTTGATTGCTGCTGATCTCCAAGTGAGGACTCATGCAAACTTTGCTGTGAAAGACAGCGAGAGTGATGGTGAGCTAGCCGGCTGCACAGCCGAGGGGTGGAGGTTTAAGCGTGGTGGGGGGGATATTCCGCCCCAGTGCACTCAGGCAGCCCGAGAGACAGGCCAGCTTGGAGGTTTTGGACCTGCCATTGCCCAGTGATATCTAATGCTGCTGCTTCTGCTACTGTGTGGCTGTGACTGTACTGTGGCTCCTTCCCCCCCATAAACTCCCTAACAGGGGACATGAACAGCGTTGAGCTCTTGAGGCAGATCTCTTTTCATGCATGCGGAATTAGGTCGTGAAATGCAAAACCAAAGCAGGAGAACTGAAGTGTGAACATGGAAGAGTGATCACTTTATTACAGTGCTCCCTCTTCTGATATACACTATTCTTCTTTGTTTTTCATATCCAGAGAAGCAATAGCCCAACAGCAGCATGCAGCAAACAAAAGTGATGACTGTGCTCATGCTTGAATCATCTCTGTAATGAAGATGCATTGTCTATCAAACTGTGCCTTCAGAGAGACATTCAGGAAAATCACACCTCAACAGTAATAATCACTCAACAGAGCAATGAGACTCATCCTGGCCTAAGGTGTCTCTGTTTCACAGATATGTTCATTTGGACATACCTAAGTACATGCTGCAACACTGTGAGCACAGGCTGAGACAGATAAAGGCTGGTGCAGGTCACAGTGACTAGGTAGAGAGGCAGGGATCTGACAGGGAGAGGATTACCAATCTGCAACCTTGTGGAGGCTTTGCGGCCATGTAGTCATTAAGCGCCTGCGAGTGAAATAACCTTGTGCCCCCACCACTCTTCTGTTATCAGACATCCCTTTTTACAAACAGAGCAAAAGTTGGTCAGGGAATGCATCATGGAAATGTTTGTATCAGTGTTATCAGCCTCCAAAGTCACTCAGTCTCACTAAAGCTTCAAAGTCGTTCTATTTTGAGAACATGTCTGTCTTCAGGGTAGTGTGAGGGAGATGGCTTCAAATCAACTGTAAATACAATTGGTGGACTCAAGAAAAATATACATCAATGTGGCTTTTGCAAGCGCTTCAAGACAAGACCCTGTGACTCCTGTGAGCTCTGCTCATAAAGACGCGATTGCAAATATATGAAAATCCTCACATTAGGAATACAAAAATGAATGCACACACTTACCACTGCTGCACCTCTTTCTCCGTAACTGAAAGAGAAATAAAGAGTTACATGAGTTTGGAAAAAGAACTTTGGTTGTCCTAGAAAAAAAAAGTATCTGGCCGTTAGCTACGACAAAGCAGCCAAGTAGTAGCATCATTAATCATCTTGGCCCAATCCCTTCTTACACAAATCTTCTGATTTCACCAAAAATATTCAACAGTGTCAACATGCAGTTATTGGAAAATAGCCATGTTTAGTTGAGCGTGGAATTCATCAATTCAGCATACTATCAGAGGAGATGAATAATCATTTCTCCTGGCGGGCAGAGTAAAGGACAAGTGGGAGTGAACCCCATGGAGCCACGGAAAAGACAAACAAGGCTGGATGAATGAAGGTCAGTCGCAGATTTAGGAACGACAAGAGTTTAGGAGGTGGGACGTGTTATCATGCCCACACAACACCATTATCTGCCAGCATCTAATCAACCATCCCTCATGGCTTCCCCTTGTCTCTACTTTCTCTCAAGTAACCTAGGCAATTTGAAGCCTCCTGGCCCCTGAGGTTACTAATGAAAACCAGGTCTGAAAACCAATAGCATTAGTTTCATTCACATCGCTGTAGGTCTGATGATAGATGTTGTCTGTTACCTCTTGTGCTGGGCATCAAGCAAAGCAACAGGCTTAGAAACAGAATAAATAGCTAGTTAGTTAATCGATAATTTTGTCTCAAGTAATGTTTAACCTTGAAAACCTCAGTCTGGAGTAAGTAATACAAGCGTATAAAAACCTGGGACTCAAAGTCAACAAGATATCTACTTGCCACACATAACACTGCAAGATTTCTGACAGATCAAATCATCATTCAATTCTCTCACATTGTAGGAGACTGGTTATACCCAAAATATGTTCATGACAAGGGTTTGTGTAACTTTTTGTACCATGAGATTCACACAAAGTATTCCATAATGAGACTAGCGCAGTATTGGAGCAGAATAACACAGAGGCTATCAATAAGGAGGCCAGGTCAAGTAGCTTTCGCCCGCATATATCTCAACCTCAATTTGTTCTGCTCAGCATTTCACCAAGAAACCCATCATGTGACCCTTTCGTGGGCAATAAATGTCAGGGTCAATCTCACAACTGTCAGTCAAGCCAAGCTACCATTAAATTGGCCTCAAAAGTCAATGTAGTCAAAAATTGAGGCAATTTACCATGGCTATGATTTAACTCAGTCAGAGGCAATGGGAAATAATGCAATCAGCCAATTGCAGGAGAGCAGGGCCCACTCAGCCAGTTGGCCCTTGAGGGTCTGCTAGAACACGTCCAGCTTGCAGTCTGTCACTGTGTGCCTCTTCATGGCTTTGACAACCTATAAAATCATCATGTTACTACATGGGTCTAGCTTACTTCCTGCTGACATTTTATTAGGACTGCTGGTCTTTTTGTGTGATGCCAACCCAGAGTAGTCATTACAAAGAGAATTTCTGAGATGAATAAAGCTGTATAATGCACAGGTGAGGCTGCAACCATTTGCCACAGGTTTCTCTAAATGCTGGCCACACCATGTGTTTTCATGGCTGAATATTGTCTTTGACCTTTAAAGTGTTTTTGAAAAGATACAGCCATAATAATTTTCTCATGAAGCATTTTCCTAACACGAAAGCAGGAGACAGATATCAACAGATACAGATATTCTTTTGAACTGAACAGGCCTTAGATCTGGCCTTGCCTTGTTGGTTTCTTGTCAACACATGGGGCATTATGTGCAGAGAAAAACACCCTTCTTCTTCTACCACTGAAACAAAAAGACACATAGACCCAGAGAAATTTACCAAGTCCCCAATCTGTCAAGAACCAAAGGAAAACGTTGACTAAAATGGCAGACAAAGCTTCTCATGGGAGAGCAAGAGAAAGAGGCTCAAGTCGAGCAACACGAGAACAAGGGAGAATGATCACGCTGGGAGAGAAAGCTTGGTGCCCCTCTCAGCGATGCTAACCAGATAAGATCCTAATTATACTATTCCATTCCCTGCTCAAAGAGGGCAATTAGGGGATAAAGCAAGAGAGACGGGGTAAAAGGGTAAGAGAGAGAGAGGCAGAGGGAGAAAGAGAAAGAGTGAGTGAGTAAAGGACAGCAGCAAGCAGCCCAGCCCAGCACGAAGCCCAATCTTCCTCCACAGCAATTTCCTGCCTTCCTTGGTTCTGCTGTGGAGAGACTCACCACACAAATAACACTGTCATTAAGCAGCCAATGGATGTCAACTCCCACCCACACCTGCATAGTTTACTGCTCAAATAATAATAATAACACTGTGCTCCAAAAATAGCATGCAAATGATTAATATAGTGTCTTCCGAGCAAATGATGTGGTAATTATAATTGTGATCTCTGCTCAAATCTGATTGAAGACTGTGGGGAAAAAAATGTCTTTGTTCAGCAGGCAATCGTCAATAAAGAAGTTACGAGGCTCCAGCAAGGTGAGGAAATCAAGCGCTGCCGGTCTGCAGTGTCCTGATAAGTCCAGGGAAACAACAAGAATCTGTGTACTGAAGACAGACTTAAGGTTCGGCTCATGCCCTCCTGTGATCCCACCCTCTCAAAGAATCTCTATATGTATAAAATATTTATATGCATGAAACATCCATGAAATGCAGATAAAACCACATCCTCATCACTAAAACCCTCAACCTGTTAGCTGACATAAACTCAGAATTTCCATATTCATAAATCCCTACAGCGTGACTTAAAGATGCTGATTACAACTTTTGCGAGACCTTAACCAATTACAATTTGCTAGAAAACATTTAAATGCAAATTTAAATCAAACACGAGCATATTCCCAGCTAACATTTAGTTGTAGCTCTGTTCTATTGTTAATGAGAAACTGGTGTAGAATCCCAATACATCCCGACAGGCAGGGCTATTTACTGTAAAGCCCACATGGAAAACAGTGGGTGGAAAATATGATTTCAAAACAGCAGCAACAGAATCAGTGTCAGGTATTCCTACCACAAACTGTAGAATATCTTTCCTGCGTGTGGACAGAATGTTTAGAAATTTGTATACAGTCTAGCTGAAAAAGAGTTGGTGCGGGATTTGCTTTCTAATGACAAGCCAAAAAATAAATAAATAAATAAATGAGGTACTCACAGTAGGTTTTTCTTGTCAACTCCTCCACCACCTCTGGCTTGAGCTTGCTGTTTGATTTACCCATGATCTTCAGCTCCCCTCCACACCTCCAAATCCACCGTGGCACGCAGCACCTGTTACTACCTCCTCTCCAATCTGCTCCTCTGCCAAAAACATACAACAAATGTGTGCCAGTTTAGGTGCAATGACACCAGTGCGGCAAGAGAAAGATGCTTTTGTTTTTTTCTTTGTTTTTTTTTTTGTATCTTTTAGTAAAAAGGAAGAAAACAAAAACAAATCCCATTCAAGTAAAACAAGTCTATCATTCTGTGTGGCTCATTCTAGCTGTGGTCATGATCTGCTCAGTCATCAGCCTTGGCACTCCAGACAGACGAATCAAAACCCCCAGGGGCCCTAAGAAGAGGGGCCGGTAGGTTGTTGAGTCTAAAGAAGTGCTGCCGAGTGCCTATGTGTCCACCTCATTTCTCCACAGCAGTCCGTGGGCGAAGAGTGGCGTTTGGATGCGTTGCTACCTTCGTCCTTGGATACAAGAGTCACTCAGTCGCTGGGTTAAGCACGCTCACTCCCTCACAGTCATTCTCTGTTCTTCTCACTCCTCCCACCCCTCCTTTCCCACCACTATCTCTATTGCTCTGGGTAAGTTACTGTAGAAAAGAATCCTCCCTCTTGACAGCTGAGATAAGGAGGTGTGTAAACTAAAATACAATGAACAGAGCTTGCCTTGGATGCACCCCACGGCACTTTGCTCTCACTCAAAGCATTAGCTCTAATCGGAGGAATGTATACAGACATAACAGTTTTGGGAAAAGTAAAAGGTTTCAGTAATAATTTATGAAAAGAAAGAAGAGGCCACGTCTTGACGTGGTTCTGCAGTTTTAGATGCCAGCTGAACAGCAGAAGAGGGTTCTGGTCTTTCTCTTAAAATAAGCATGTGTGCTGTCTACCACGCTTATAGGCGGATTTGAAGAGTGACAGTTTTCTTTTCTCCTCCATTCTGAGTCATAACACTCCCTCCTTCCTAGCCTCACGACAGCATGGTATGGTGATTTCCGCCTCTCTGTCACAGCAGACAGGAGATGAGAGATAATGGAATTTCTTTGTATCACGGGCCTGGCATTGGCATGCACCGATGCCTAACCACAGCAGCTGTCTGAGGCACAGAATAGAAAACTAAGCACCTTCACTGCAAACATCTGTTCTTCATGTCCATGGCCAGTGATGTCCTTCTGATGGATGGCATGCTGGTAATCACCATCTTGTGTTTGCTCAAGCCTTGTGGTCCTGGGTATTACTTAGACGCTATGGAAATAAACATTGGGAGAGCAGTTACAAGGGGAAAGACAAAGGGAACACTGTCACCTAAAGCTACAGACGCATGAGCACTTGACTGGAAAAACACTCAAAACACACAACGACCTTTCTACTGTCTGTCAAAGCTGCTGAATGTAGCCAACGGGCAATGCAGAGTGTGGAGCGAGATGAGTGTTAATGCCTCAAGTCCAGCGGCGAGTATGTTTAAGTTTCAAGCTGTAAATTAGCACAATTAAAGGAAAATTAAATCAAGTGTAGCGTTAACTCTATCCAAGTCTTACGAAAACAGGTGGCTAAGACGAAGCAATACAACGAATACGCACACACACGCACGCACGCACACACACACACACACATTCATGATAAACACAAGGCTTAATTAACACAAGTAAAAGTGCGTTTTGGTTCCGTATATTCACATTTTTGTTGACATGAGACACGTATTTAGTCGCAACAGCAGTGTGGGATGTTGCCAGGCAATGCCATAGCAACACACAGTTTATGGCTACAGTACAACCGCTACAGTGCGGGAAGCTTGCTAGTCATTGTACTTCCAACGTCTGGTACCCACGCTGTTTCTTCCTGCTCGTTGACTAAAAACATAGGAGAAGCACACTGAAACGCATAAAAGCTTTTTCATGTATAGCGACTCCAGGGTTTACCTGAGCAACAGAGGCAGAAAGTCACGGTCTGGGGGAGTCGGTCCCAAAAGCAAAGGAGCCGCTGCCCAAACGTCGGAGCGAGTTCCGGAGAGAGCGACTTGCTGCTGCGTGGATGGCCGTCTGCTCTGCTCTGGTGCCGCCGTCAGGGAGTGACGTCGCTGCTGGCCCCGACCATCTCTGCCCCTTGCCCGAGAGACACTGACGTCGCAGTACCATTGGTCATACACTAGGTCTTTGTATGCTTTAAGAGCATTTACACGTGTCAGTTCGTATAAAGTGAAGGGTTAGTTCACCCAGGCTCACTTTCTGACCCATATCTCCGGAGCAGGGGAGACAGACAGGAGTGGCACTTTTAGCTAGCATGTATGCCCAATTTACTGCAAGTTAACACAGCGAGTAAATGAAAAGAATAACGTTTCTGAGGGGGTTTAAAAAGCTCATCAGTAGCAAGTGTTTTGTTTTTAAATTATGGAACCACAAGAGGTATTTTAATTCTAATCAATGCAACAGTATATTGGATATTAAATATTTAAGCCTTGCATGTTTTGCAAATGTATTATTAGGCTGTGAGCAAGGGCTGTATTAACGAGCCCAATGTTGAGTTCTGACAGTTAATTGGTCTTCATAGGACTGTTTATCTCCTTAATTATGATTTAACTATAAGTTGTGCAGTTTTTTATGAGGTGGGCTAATATTTACAATTGTTGACTAGTTGTAGGTATTTAAGGACTATTTGGTATAATTAGGTTAAGGGTCTAATGAGAGACACAGACACAAGGAACAGTAAGAATGGATGATGCACAAGCTGACTTTTGGTGCTTTTGGTAAGGGCCAAGCTATAGAAACACCACCATTCCCATAATGCAGCTCCACAGTCTTTTGTTTGTCTTTGACTTCCTATGTCTTTCAAACATTATCCCCACAGTTTCTATGAATAATCTTTAAGTCTCAAATTACATCACAAGGGTTATTTTCTCTTCAGGGCTTAATTATGAACCATGAAAGACTTACAGCTGTTTTTTTGTAGCCAGGGTAGACAACATTAAAAGTAAACTGATCTTCATGTGTAAAATTTAAGAGTAACCCTTTAAATTATTTCAAAAGAGTTCAAATTTAGCTGCAATATTTATTTCTGTTGCCAGTATATAAAAAGTGCCAGATATCATGCTAGTCTGACACAAGAAAATATGAATAAAAGCGTGAGAGTGGGAAGGCAAATTGACAGAGCAAACCAGCAAAATTCAGGTTAAGTCTATCCAAACATAGCCTACTATAATTACTGATTTGGAGAGCACAAGGCCAGCCGAGGAACAGTGCAACATAGGAATGAGAAACACAAATTTTGAATACTGGTATGTTTGAAAGAAATTCAGATTGGTCTAAAGCAAAAAATGAATGTTCTGCAGGGTTCTCATGTATTGATTGCTTATTAAGCTACATGAAAGATGCAGGCACGAGTCATTTTTCCCACGAGTCTAATTTGTTGCTCATGCTTGTTGCTCTTGTTACCAGTGCCTTAGTCTAAACTTTGGAGTCAGATCTTTCCACATGCAGCTTATTAAAATTCAGGTCCCATCAGCAGCATGCCAACAGATGTTCAGTTATAGGATTTGTCCATTAACAACATTTTATATCCCAGTAGGAGCTTTCAATCCATTCATGGGAGGGTTGGAGCAAAATGTAGGCAGTCTGACTCGGCCAGTTTAGTATTCAGTGCCCTTCCCTGCAGTCCCTTGTTGCAGTCAGCTGCAGCTACAGTAGTCCCACAGGAATATAGGGGGCATGGCACAGGAGAAAGGTCATAGAAAAATGGGATAAATCAATGGATTTTTCATCTTTTTATGCTGCAGATTTGAAAGCAGATGGATCTTAAGCAAAGGCTTGATCCTTTTACAAACATAATTTGTCTTATGTGTTGTAGTCAAAGACAGAGGGCGAACTGACCTAAACTCAGACTACTGATTTTACTTGCAGAGCACAGTTTTCAACCACCAATTTAGTCCAACAAAGATTGTTAATTCCATAAATTCTGAATACATCAGTGGCATCAAACAAAGTGCTGCACAAGAATAGGGGTATTTTGAATGAAATAAGATCTATTAAAGCTGTCCTCTGATATAATTTACTGCTATGTTTTATCATCATTACCTCAGGACTTCATTTCTGTTTCTTTTTGTTTATAAGGACATCACTGAAGGAAATCACAGGGAAGACATTTTCAGATTATCCCACTTTATCGTGTACTGTATGTAACACAAAACAAAGATACACAGATTGAAATATCACATTTGCATCTAACTCACATCTTATGTGAGTCATTTACATTAGAAAGTGCGATAGTTCAATTGCAGAGTAATGCAGAGCATCAAGCTCTACCTATCACTCAAACGCACACTACAAAAGCTCTTCCCCTGAAAACAATTCTGTGTAATTACTTGCAAATCTTTGCCCATTTATCAGAGACCACACACCATGATCATTAAATCATCATCATCAGTGCAGGGGCATCATTAAATGCCCCTGCAGTGTGTTCACATCACTATGATACGCTGACATATGCTAAAACAGCTGGGGGACTATCAGAAAGAAAACAGTGCCTGGAAAAGAACAACTGATATCGCATTACATGCTGGAAAGTCATCATCTGAGAACTGACAATACACCATCAACACAATATTAGTCTTAATTAGCAGGAAAAACTCCATCAGCAGGAGGAAATATTCTTGTGTTTACGTATTTTCTTGCATTACAACTTGAAGAGTGGCTCATAAACACAGCACATAACGACTGAGGGAAATATCTGTATATTTGAAAAGTGGATGTTATGAGGCCATTTGTTGGTGATATTTTTATGTATGGCTGTAACTTTGATTCAACGTGTGATCCATCACTCTGGCAGTTTTATAAATAGTCACACAACAAACTTTGAACAGAAACACAGCTTCAGTGAGTCAGACATCAAAGGTGTGCTAGATTTAACCAAGGCCCTCTGGTTATAATAGCAATTGATAGGCTGCGCAATAAAATAAAGTCACGGTCAAGCGAAGAGTTTCAATTATTTTATCGCCCAATCTGTCAAGCATGTGCTTACTGAGCAAGGTTCCCATGTCTGCTCCAGAGATTAACATCCCTAATCATTTCCTGTCAAACGGTAAAAGTGTAGCACTGATACTTATCCTCTGTGCAGTATACAAACATTAAGGTTTAGGTGATGAGCTGCCATAAACCGTCAGGTGAACATTTATAGTTTTAGTACACATTAACAGCGCAACAGATGGATGGAATGAAAAGCAGATGAACGGGAAACCTTTTATGTACAAGCCAGAGTCACTCTACATAAATGCATCTCAAAATGAAATGCTAAGAGGCTGGGCTTCACAACATAAAATCTCATTAGGTTCATGTCTATGTAAAGGGATGTAACAAATAACATATCATTTGAAAGGTTCTCACCCAGTGATATTCATGATACATTTTGACAAAGTTTGAAGACACAGGAGAGCAAAACCGTCGCTGTATGAAGTTAACAGGATGCCGGGGATTATGGGTTTTCTGTGTTTAGCTTGGTTCCTTGAAAAAACTTCCTCCCTCTTCACTCACTGCAACCAACCAACATTTTCCCGAGGCATCATCTGTTGTGCCCACTTGCGCGTCCCATATGGCTAGATATATATAATTTAGGACATCATAAATATACAATCCCTACCCTCTTCTGCACAGACATGGGCATGGGGATCCCACAACACTTATCACAGTCTGTTGTGCTTGGTAAATCCAGCCAGGCATTGAGGTTTTAGTAGCAGCAATGCTGGTGTAATGCCTGTGACACCCAGCTGTTAATTCAGACTGACAACAGGCAGATATCTGGCAGACTAATGGCAGATGGGTTTGAGTCCTTGCTTTATGGAGATAAACTATACCCCCTCAGGAAGAAAGGGGGGGAGGGGGGTGTTAAAGGCTTTCTGCAGTTTAGTTTTTGTATTTCATAGTTTATCTGAAGAGTGGAATAGATTGTTGTTATAGCTGGACATTTCTGTCATTATTATAGCAAGAAAAAACGGTTGCCATAGTTTTACTGTATTTGTACCATCAGCATAAGGACATATTTAACATTACTCCTGAGGTATCAGATTATATAAAATGAATCCCTGTTAGACGTTAAAGCTAGGCCGAAAATGATCTGGCCCAGTTTAAAGTAGTAAAGAACAATAGTTCTAGTAAGGATCCACAGGAAGAAACCTGTCCACTCGAGCTTTGCTGATATTGTTGTTGTCATTGTTTTGTTTCCACTGTGAATCTCCTGTGTTTTAGCATTAGATAATGTTTTACATCTGTCACAGACGCAGAGGATGTTATTTTGTTACACACTTGTGGAGGAATGT
>OMNW01009247.1:76069-86819 GCA_900303245.1 Selene dorsalis
ACTGCCCTCTATTGGCCTCATCAAGCAAGAACACTTAAAATTATTTATGATAATTAGGATTAATTCAGCAGTGATTGCAGATGTGAAAGGCCTAAATAAAAAATATGGGTACAATCCCAACAGGGGAGATTTTGGTTGCTAAATAAAGCACAAAGCTGCCAACACTGATTCTCTCTCATCATTAAAGAAGTCTTTATTGCTCAGTTATGAAAGGCAAGCAATGGCACAAATTAGTCATAGCGTACAAAAAAAGAAAAGAAGAAAAAAAGACAGCCAATGGGAGCTCTCCCCTTGCTCCCACAGTTAAAAAAAAAGAAGCAAATGACGTGTGTCAGTCATCAACTTTGTCCCTACTCTTTACATAAACACATGTTACTCATACCCTGTTGGCTGGGCTCTGTCCTGCCTGAGTAGGAGGATCACGCATTGTCCTAGTACTGAAGCAGAGCAGGTAGACGCACAGGAAGAGGGGAAACATGTTTTTTATGACTCTGCTCTGTCTGCTGTTACTGCGGCCTGGCTTCACTGCTCTAATGAGATCTCCATTGGACGAGGTAGGTGGAAAGCCGCGGGTGAACAGGAGCACAGCGGTTAGTGATTCCACTGCTCGGGACTTCTGCAAAGTACATTGAACTCTTCAACTTTAAGCTGTTTATCATCCTGTGAAATCCCATGACCTGTGGAGAGGCATAACCATGTTTTACTGGATTTACATGGTGGCCACTAAAAACAAAAGAATTATGGTAGCTTTGTATTTTCATCCAGTATTTTGGGCCAGAGATCTAAATTTAGTCACAAAGCATCTGTTTCTGAAGGAACTCAAGTCTGTGTTGCTCTTTATTCCCTCCAAAAGCTATCTCGTGCCTCCTCCAGTCAAAGGGACTTACTTTCCTCTCCTGATTCTTCTCCTGATGCCTCTGGTATGTGTTCCTATGGGATACAGTATGACACAGATATTATATTATCTTATACATGTTACAAGATCAGCAGATATATATATTGAAAGAACAATACCAGTACATATAAGCAACTTTAGTAACTCACCAGTGTATCTTTTGACCGTGTCCTCTTTTTGTTCACAGAGAGTGGGAGGCAGCGTCGATCAGCCCTGATGCCCGATATCACACACCTTGAACTGCTGGTGGTGGTAGGACCTGATGTGCAGCAGGTTCACAAGCAGGATACAGAAAGATACATCCTCACCAACCTCAATATTGTAAGTGTGATCACAAACATTCAGTAAAAGCACAGTTTTCTAAGCAGGCTGTGATGTGTTTACCATTTGTATGTCTTAAAACTTATGTGGGGAATAGCTAGTATAAGAGAAGGCAATAATGAAAAATGAGTTCAAATGTTACGTTGGAATGTTTCCTTAACCGAGTCTAAAGAGTGAATTGCAATACTATAGTCCCATTACACTCTGAGCATCCTGGAATATGTTAAACTGACTTATAGTGCATATCAATTTCCACAGGCCTCAGAGCTGCTGAGAGACATGACTCTGGGGGCCAACATGCGTGTGCATCTGGTCCGCACCATCATCCTATCAGAGCCAGAGGTAAAGGGCTCTTTGTTTTACCTGTGGTATGTTAGTTCTATAATCCTAAAGTTCAATAGCTGCACCTGAAATGTTTGCTATTCAGCCAATTCTGTCATCCAGCATGACTTTGAGTGTGTGCACCAGTTGAAGAAGATTACATTCCTGCTCCTGTGCTATATAAAGTTATTCTAGAGAAAGTATAAATGTTTTGGACAGGGGATGAATCCAAAATAGAGGGAGAGAAAAACATTACATATTCTCTGGTTTTCTTAGAAGTGTTTGTCTTCTCTTGTTACTGTCACCTCCCTCCAGCCAGAGATACAAATGTCTACCAACATCACCTCATCTCTTAGAAGTGTGTGTGACTGGGGCAGAAGGATAAATCCCCCCAACGACACAGACCCACTACATGCTGATCTTCTGTTGTATGTTACAAGGTATGTTGCTGTTGCTGGCTGGCTGTTGCTATTTAACTAGCTATATTATAAATACATGTTTGATACATGGATGAACAAACCACACTTCACTGTTTTATTCTCCATAACAAACAGGTATGATCTGGTGTTGCCTGATGGGAACAAGCAGGTCAGGGGAGTAGCACAGCTGGGAGGGGCTTGCTCCAATGACTGGAGCTGTGTGATCACAGAGGACACAGGTTTTGACCTGGGGATCACAATCGCTCATGAAATTGGCCACAGGTGAAAACACACTCAAGGAGGTGACATTACACTAACATCTGTTTTAAAATTAACAGATAAACGTCAATAGGTAGAGATTTCTTCTATGTGTGATTGCATATTTCTTTTCCTTCAGTTTTGGAATCAACCACGATGGAGTAGGAAACACCTGCAGCAGGAGTGGGTTCATGATGGCCTCTGATGGAGGCTACAACAGTGTTGATCTGACCTGGTCTCCCTGCAGCAGACAACAGCTGCTCACATTCTTCAGGTAGGCCAACCTGTGCAGAGCAGCTGTGCATGAAAATCTCTCTCATTCATCATGCAGATCTGGCACTGTTGAAAGGGCATTTCATCTATGAGTTAAACGTTTTCTCCGTGGGTTAGTGGAAGGATTTGTTTTTCATACTGAACTACTTTAAAGTTAAACTTAAACACAAAAAAGCGGATTAAGTCTTGATGTGCTGTATGAGGTTTGGGAATGAGATGTCACATGCCTTGGTGTTCCCAGTGAAGGGAAGGCTGAATGTGTGAATGACTTGCCTGCAATGGAAGGCTCTCTACAGGACTGGAAGCCTGGTCTGTACTATGGGGTCGACGATCAGTGTCGTATAGCTTTTGGTCCCACTGCAAAAGCCTGCTCTTTCAGTAATCCAGACCTGGTAAGTCACCTGTAATAACAGCTTGGCACCACTAGGTGGCATTTAACATCATAAATTCACATTAACACATTTATAGCCCTGTTTTTAACATTGGTTTTCTTTCTAACTAGCCAGTTTGTCGTGTTCTGTCCTGTCAAATTAACCCTGATGACGACAGCTCCTGCAAACGTCTCCTGGTTCCGCTCCTGGACGGGACAGAGTGTGCACCAAATCAGGTACTGCTCTGAGTGAGTCATTTTGTATTTTCCACAAGTGTCATTATTTACATACGGAAGGCCAAAGCATATTTGTTATGAGGTAAAATCCTCTCTTGCAGTGGTGTCTGAGGGGCCGCTGTGTGTCCCCATATGAGCTCAGGTCCTCTGTGGTGGTGGATGGCTCCTGGTCGAGCTGGTCTGAGTTCTCCCCCTGTTCAAGGACCTGTGGTGGGGGAGTCACTCGCCGCACACGACAATGCAACAACCCAAGGTGACATAAAATCAAATACAATCAATTGTTGAATAATGGTGCTCGATATCCTCAAAATAAAATATCTGTTTGACTAATTTTCAGACCTGCGTTTGGAGGGAATGAGTGTCAAGGTCCTGATATTGATGCTGAACTTTGTCACCAGCAGGTAAGTTCAGACTGGTTATGTTAACATTGGGCTGCCATACAGTAAGTCAATACTATTTACTTAGTGGATGACTGTACCAAGAACTGTCCCTCGTTTTAATGATTTGTTTTTTGTTGCTGATTCGCAGTATTCGCTCCCACAAGGGGCCTCCAAAAATACAAGTATTGATGGCATGACTCAGATAATTGGAGGCAGAGAAGTCTTTTAAAGTGAGACTATGAGCTGGGAGGAAAGTGAGCTGTCTCTCCAATCAGTTTTAGATAAAGAGAAATGTACAATGAATGCCTCTGTTGTGCTTTTGTGTGCTGGTTTCAAAAGCTGTCATCAGACTGGAAAAGTAAAAAAAAAAAAATTCCTTGTTTTTGTTGTTGCAATAGCCATGTGAGCACACGCAGCTCGATTTCATGGCTGAGCAGTGTTCACAGACAAACCTCCAGCCCCTCTACCTGCTACCAAACACTGCCTCCTTCTACACATGGATCCCTGCTGTAGGCTTTGCACAAGGTGGGCCTAAAAAAGACTATTTTTTTCCATGTGTAAAATGACAAAGACTGTGTCTCTCATATTTTTTTTGCTGTCAACTGCCCAGGGGATGAGCAGTGCAGGTACATGTGCCAGTCTCACGGAGAAAGCTTCATAGTGAGTCGTGGCTCTCAGTTTTTGGATGGGACACGCTGTGAGTCAGACAGTCCACCTCCCTATGGCTCCACAGCTGCTTGTCTGAGAGGGGAATGCCAGGTAGAGAAGACTCAGCAAGACCAAACATGTCAGAGAGCAGATGCAGTCTTATTTCTTCACACTTTTTTTTTTTTTTGCACTCAGTCTCTCACACGCCTTTTTAATTTTACTGTTTCTCTCTGATCAGCTGTTTGGCTGTGATGGTGTGCTGCACTCTGGGAAAGTAAGAGATGTGTGTGGAGTGTGTGGTGGAAATGGATCAAGCTGCACTTTGACCTCTGACTCCTATACTGGTGGTCAGGCTCGAGGTAACAAGCCACAGTGTATAATTATTGAACAAATTCAGTGACAGACAATGAATTGACTATTTTGATTAATCTTTGAATCCTTAACTGAGAAAAAGGTATCACACATTTTCTGATTCCTGCTTGTCACCTGTGATGATTTGCTGCTTTTCACTGTTTTATATTGAACACCTTTAAGGTTTAGACTGTTTGCCAGACCAAACAAGTTGCTGTGATCAAGGAACATACTGCACCATGATTGCTGACCTTAACTGAAATAAAATCATGATGACAATTACAGCTCTAATGCCGGTATCCTTCCTGTACTGTCCCCATCCTTTCTGTTTCAGAGTACACCACCTTCCTTACTCTGCCAGTGAATGCCACACAGGTTTATATTGTGAACAGGGCACCTCTCTTCACTCACATGGGTGAGTGTTACCACTCAGCAAGATATTTATGTCTCTACACAAAACCAAAACTTATGTTTTTGGCATTTGTGTCTGCAGCTGTAATGGCTGGGGATCAGTATATTGTGTCTGGAACTGGCAGCATGGCACTGAGTATGACCCACCCCTCCACACTGGATGATAACCATCTAGAATATCGCCTCAGCCTGACCCCTGACCTTTTGCCTGAGATGGAGGAGCTGCTGCTGCCTGGACCACTGGAACAGGACATAAGCATACAGGTCAAAAGAGACGATCAGAGCGACTGACAAACAGCTTTTGAAATACTAACTTAAGGGCAGACGGTTTCACACGTATAAATACACCAGGCACTAATTTCACTCTTGTTTTTCTCTTTGCAGGTCTATCGCAAATATGGAAAAGAATATGGTGAGAAGACAAATCCAAACATTACTTACCGGTTCTATGTGCCAACCAGAAACAGTGACTTGACAGACATCACACCTAAAGGCAAATGGGTTGTCTTAACAACACCCTGCTCTGTCACCTGTGGATCAGGTATGTAACTGTTAATCACAGCTCATATTGAAAAGCAAAAAAGAACACCCATCTTTATACAAAGGTTCCATGGCTTATGCTTTATACATTCACAGACTGGCTCCACAGTAGTGTGAGGTTTCTTATTTTAGGAGCCAGCGGCTTTCACAAATGAGTTCCCAGCAAGGAAGCTGTTGTTTGAGCTCCTTTTGAGCAGGCTTTTATCCCATGCTCAGTGTCTCACTGTTATTAGGATTCTGAAGTGTCGAACGTGCCAAATTCACTTCGTAATAGTTCTTATCTCAAATGGTTTCAGGTGGAAAATGCCACAAAATGAGCACTGACCTGATTTACTGAAGCATCACATACAGCACAACAAATGCAACAATATAAAGCTGTTGTTTAACATACACTGACATTTGATTTTCTTCATCCATATATGTTGTTCTCTTGTAAATATCCTCAACAATCCAACTCAAAACACCCTTTTTTTAACAAAAAGATATTGAAATTATCAAAAAAAAATCATGGGTAACTGAATTGAAGGTGTTCTTAAAGGTGTACAGAAGCATGTGTACATTTGTGCTGATGAAGATACCAAGAACCATCTGGAAGAACACAACTGTCAAACACCTCCACCACCTGTGCCACTCCAAACAACCTGTCAGCTCTCACCCTGCCCCCCCAGGTTAGGTTCAGTTTTATCTCTGTGTTATTCCTTTCTGACTGACATACATTTACAAATCAGCACATATGGGAACATATGAATAATTTACTGTTTTGAAGGTGGGGTACAGGGACATTTGGGCCCTGTAGTGCCTCTTGTGGTGGAGGAGAGAGGGTGCGTCCTGTAAGATGTGTTCAGAAACAAGGAGATGTGGAGGTGGAGGTTCCAGATTCTGAATGCCCACCTGATACAGCTCCGGACACTGCTGAAAAATGCAACCTGCAACACTGTCCTGCCAGGTATAAACTCTGCACTATACTGTTGATCATTAAGTGTATTTATTAAACACCAAGTGCATGAATCAAATAATTTCATTAAGGATATAAATGTTTTAGGGATTACCCCACCACCTCTCTTTAAAACATATTAGTATTTGTGCCATAAATAGCGTTTTTATGTGAAAACTGTCTTTGTGTGTTCACAGATGGCATGTGTCAGAGCCGGGGGAATGCTTGGCAGTGTGCGGGCCAGGAGAGGCGAAACGTGTTGTGTCATGTGTTCGCCCAGAAGCTGGTCAGGATGTTGAGGTGGATCAAAGCTTTTGCTCAAAGCAGATCAAACCACCTGATTCTGTACGATGTGTGGTAGACGTCTGTCCCATTGGGTGGGAATCTAAGGGAGAGGTAAAATCAATAACTATAAAATCACTCTTATTGGAAAAAAACACACCTAAACATTATTTTTCTTGGCCAGGACCAGCCTATAGTGAAGTCTGGTTTGATGCCACGCTCTAAACAAGATCCCGTGTATGTGTGGAGTCCTGTTATCAGCCAGTGCTCAAAGACCTGTGGCAATGGTAAGTGAAAAAATATTCACCTTCTCTTCGAACACAGGTACTCATTATATACAGTTACCCAACGCCTGATGCTTATGTAGGAACCCTGCAGGTGTGGTTTTCCTGTGTGGACCACCAGACCAAAATGGGGGTGCCTGACTTCCACTGTGATGCTTCCACCAAACCTCCTCCTCACTCTGAGACCTGCAGCACATCTCCTTGCCCTCCCATGTGAGATCCCACAGTCTCGTATTTGCCTGAAGCATGTACTACACTGTCCAGCAAATAACAGCTGTAAGATATTTTTAACAACCAGGTGGCGCTCTAAGCAAGGAGTCTGCAGCGTAACGTGTGGAGGAGGGGTGGCCAACAGGGTGCTGTACTGTGCTGGAGAAGCAGGAGGGGAGGAGCAGGTTGTTGAGGATTTGGAGTGCAGTGCCTCTCTCAAACCCACAGCAGTGGTTTCATGTAACACCCACAGCTGCCCAGCACAGTAAATCACACACAAACACACATCTGAAATCAATTTCTGCAAAGGCAAACAGAAAAGCTTACCGTCCGTCACTCTTTACTTGTGCAGGTGGAAGGTGTTCAGCACATCGCCCTGCTCCGTGTCCTGTGACTTGGGTGTTGCTCAGAGGGTTGTGTCTTGCGTCCAGTTTGTCCATGGCAAAGAGAGTGTGGTGCCAGAGGAAAACTGCCAAGCAGCCATCAAACCAGCCACCACAGTGCCCTGCCTGGTGCAAGTCTGCACCTTCAGGTGGGAGGTGAAGCCATGGAGCCAGGTACATTTCACAAGAGAAAGAAAGGACTAGATTAGATTAGATCAGATTAGATTAGATGCTAATCTATTCATCATTTAAAATTTACTGCTTTTAAAAATCAGCACCTACTCGTGCTGTGTTTCTATCCAGTGTTCAGTCCCCTGTGGATATGGGATCCAGTCCAGGGCTGTGTCCTGTTTGGGCCCCTCAAAACCAGAGCCCCTCAGCCCTCTGTTTTGCATGCACATGCCCAAACCCATCACCATCCAGGGCTGCTATACGGGCAGCTGCGAAGATGTGGTGCCCACACCATCTGACACCACCACTGCAACAGAGGCTGGCGTGACCGTCCACCTCACAGAGGGACCTCTCCTGTCTCCTTCTGAGAGCCACAAAGATACAACACTGCACCACATGGGACATCCTCCTCCGAGTCCAACAGAGGCAATCACCACCTCACAGACCACTACAACCACCCCAACCCCTAAAGGCATAAACACTTTGATTGCTTACCTATTCACAGTAAGAGCTGGACACAGATGCTGGATCATCATAACAGTGTGTGCTCTTTTCCAGGTGCGTGTGGACAGCTACTTCTGGAAGAATCAGGCACAGTGGATTTGAAGGATGTCACCAACCGCTGCACAGTGTCCATAGGTCGACCCTTAGATGAGGTCATTCACATCAAAGTGGAATCCAGCAACTTGAATTGCAGAAAAAGTGTGTTTGTTGTTTTTTTTTCTGTTTTTTTTTTACATATCTTAATGTTACTTCCTATCCTAGATATTACACAAAAATGAATGTCAAATTCTGTGCATGTGTTCTTGCAGAGGAGTATGTGGCATTTTTTGACCGACTGGCATTTGTGAGGAAGTGTGCGCAGGTAGCAGGTAGTGAACTGACCACTAGAACTAATGTCCTGCTGGTTCGTCAAAATCTGCTCACTCCAGGGAATGGGATTGTCTTCACCTACAAGTCACAGAAAAACACAAAGAGGAGCCATCATCACGGTAAGACAGTGTGCATAATCATTGTGTTCGCAGCTGGGCTCAAGTTGTGCTTTTATAAGGCACAAAATGTCTTCAGTATGTTGTCTCTGAAGATATTTATGTTATATTAAGATTTTTGAACAATGGCAATTAATGAAAGAGACGGCTTCACTTAACTGTTCAAAACTGATGTATCTCTACATAAACAAAGCCCATGTTGAAGGCTAATGCAGCAAAAGGGTTCAAAGAGTGAGAGTGAATTGAGAGAGATATATGCAACAGTGTGAAGACTTGCAGTCTAATGCAACCCAACACAAAAGCCCTGCAATTAAGTATGAATACTACAAGCTAGATATATAATTATTCATGTGTGTATATATATATATATATATATATATACACACACACACACTGGTTCAATGACTGGACGAAGCCTGAATGTTTTATCAGCTTATCATTTATGAAGATTCTTTAGAATGAAGTGTGGAAAATATTGAATGAAAAAGTGAAACAAAACAAAATAAAAATCAAAACAATTTAAACAATTAAATACAAGTAAAAAATAAAATGTGTAATTTTAAAGCAGCTTCTCCTGCAGTTTCATAAAAAGCAATAATAAAGTTATTTCTGACATTTCCTCCTCAAGTCAAGTGAAACAATCCCAGAGCTCATGACCGCTGCAGAATCAGACCCACGCTAACGGGGTTTTCCTGCTTGATATACGCTCCAGTAGCACGATGACCTTTTCCTAAACTCTTTATAGAAGCCAAACCAGAAATCCATCATGGACAACAACAAACTCTCCAGAGATAAAACTCATCATGGGCTAAAAAAAAAGAGGGAAATCTGGGCTTCATTTATAGAAAATGACGTGACTATAAGAGTTTAACATGAGGTCAGAGGTCAGTTAGTCCTGTGTGGTCATGTCCTGGGGTCACACGTTCGGCCTTCCTGGGAAAATATCAGAGTGAAAGTCGCAGTCACAGAGGATTCATCAGAGGGAAGCAGGGAACAACTTTACATACCCTACCCTACTCTACTCAGGCTCACGAGTCCAATGGGAAATCAAAGTGGAAACACGGTTGATTTGAACGCAGCACGGGTCCAAACTCAGTGACCTACTTCCACGTATGAAGAGACAAGACAGGATCCATAAGAACAACAACAACAACACAACACGTCGACCCGCCCCTGCTGCTGCTGCTGCTGCTGCCGTGGTGACCATTAATGGGCATAACAACAACATGGACCTGTGTGATGTTACCGCACAGGAATGTTTCTCCTCTTATAAGGACAAACTGCAGCCGGACAGAGGACGTGTTGATTCTGTGTTAGAACCTGAGTTCCTGTGATAACACCACACGCTGGTCATGACTCATCATCCTGCAGCGTAAACGAGCGCTGGACACGAGCACACACAATGACCACGTCCATCGTTACGAATAAGAGCGAGAAAACACGTCTGCGATGCTTGACCTTTTGATGACGGGCAGTGACGAGGGACAAACAGGTCAAAGTTCACTGGGGGTTAATTGGGGAAACGTGTTAAAATGACGCCAGTTGGAGCTGGAGAGAATCTGGACTGAGATACAGAAACTAAACTGACACAAACACACTTGTCCTTCACTGCTGCAGCAAACACCGACACTTTAGACGAGTGTGTGTTTCCAACTTTGTGTCAGCAGTTTCCTGTTTTATCATGACAGAGTCAACGAGATTGGTTTTCCAGTCTGATGTGGAAGAAGCTGATCCATTTGAATTTAATTTGATTTTCTAAATGTTTCCATGACTCTGTGACCTGGTTAAATAAAGTGAAGATAAAACAGTGACACTTTATAAAAACTGCACAATAATGAGCTTTAGTGAAGTATCATCAAATACTCCTACACTCACAGTAATTAGTATTTACTTTATGGATTAATAGACTCATCTATGATAAAACATCTATTAACACATTACACATAATTGTTACATGAAGCAGCAGATTAACAAGCATTTTGGTTTTGAGATGTGAAGAAACCAAACACAACATTTCACCTGAGCTGAAACACTGAAACTGTGATTTCACAGACAAAAACAAGAGAAATCAAA
>OMNW01009248.1:0-57318 GCA_900303245.1 Selene dorsalis
CTTCTGAGGTAATTTAGCAAAAGCTGCAGCGATCTCATTGGCTAAGTCAGCAGGAAGTTCATTCACAAACGTCCCCAGAGACATGATGATGACTCCGTGATCTCCAGAACTCTGCACAAACTCCTCCAGGTGTTCAGGAAGTGGTTCGGAAGGTTTACACTGAAACCCTCCAATATAGATAACATTGGGCATGGTGGGTCGAGGGAACTCAAACACAAAGTTCACTCTCATGAGCCACAAGTCTGCTCCTTGTAATAAGTCACTGTATCTTACCTCTGGGCCAAAGAACTCATCACAAACAGCTTGATATTGAGGGCTAATTAAAAATGCATCCTGAGCTTGCCAAATGACATAAAATAGAAGATTTGTGAGTCTCTGTATGAAACTCATTTTGTCTGACAGCCCTGAGCCTGTCATTGGGATATAAGATAAAGGAGAAGGTGCAATGGCCAAATGTCCCTCTCCACTAGTGATCCACCGCACATTATAGACCAGAGGTAATTTAAGAGCATGAGACAACAGTATACCTGCACCCCATGCTGGGTCAGTAAGGACTAAGTCATATTTTCTCTCCTTTAAACTATCCATCAAGTCTTTGTCTTTAAACATAACAGTAGCCATTTTGCACATTATTCTATGGATGTCAAACATCGCAGTGAACATCTCAACATGCAAACTCGCAAAGTTCATAGCAGAGCCCCCCCCTCTTTCTATGTCAATTATCCTTTTCAGGATCGGTTTAATGAAGTCATGATTAAAAGCCTCACTGACAGGAACTGTGATTGTCTTGTAGTGCGGAGAGTCATCTTTGATGTACCAGCTTTTACTGGTTCGTACCACATCAACGGAGTGTCCTCGAGAGTGGAGTGCTTTGATCATGATATCCATGTTGACCCAGTGGCTTCCCTCTAAAGGTACGATCAAAACCTTCCCCCCATGACACATTCTGAATGTGAAGACTACAAAGAATAAAAGGAGAAGAAAGGTTTTTATCCTTCCACCTGGCAACATCTTTAACCTGAAAGAAGAACAGATATGAAGTATAATTTGGGGTGTCTCTGAATGACACATGTCCTAAATGTCGTAAAAGTCTTTTTACTCTTTTTGCATTCTGGTTTTCCTCTGAGAAAGGAGAATATAATTTCATGCAAAATCAAACTGTAACATACCTGTTTTACATGAGGCAGCCCCGAGCATGCATACGCTTATTCCTTAGATGTTGGTGTGAAACTAGGTAGCAGAGAATGCATAAGTGCAAATTTCAGGAAAGCTTTCATAAGAAGATTATCATTAAGCTTTTCTTTGGGCCTTTCTTGAAGAACAACGTGACCTCTTTATTGAAGCTGTTGGCAGATTCACGTAACAGGTTCCTATTTGTTCTGCCTTGTGTGAATTTAGCTGTAGATATTTTTCTTTAGTTGTATACAGCATGTACTCTGGAAGGTGCATCCATACAAAATCACCTAAAAGATGCAAATTCTTTGATCCTCTGGGGCAAACCTGCCTTTGCCTTACATCATACTACAACTGTAAAATGAATCCTGGTACTTATAACAGTTACCGTAGCTCACTATTGCAGTGCAATAAGCTGGCGACAGAAGTATTTGTTACAAAACATGTTTTACTGCCTTAAACCCCTGAGAAAGTCCTTAACAACAGTAGCAGCTAACACCCAGACCAATAATGTGGTCTGTCTGGGTATTTTCTGCTCATACCTCAAACCTTTTAAAACATCACATGATCTAAATGCACTTGAAAACTGTATATTGGTGGGAATTTAATAAGTTTAATAATAGTAAACTTTATGTATACTTTATGTAGACTTTTGTAGCTATTTGAAGTCAGCTGTTTTGCAGTGTACATGCTAGTGGTGCCTGTGTTGCTTTTTCAGCTGTATTGGGTTAACATGGCCATGGAGAGGCAGTGCAGGGTCAACTAAAGGCTGAGAGCTGCTAAGCTGCAGAACACAACAGTCATCCTGGTTCTCATCTCAGAGATATGGAAAAGTGACTCTGAGGTTCTTTAATATATGTCTCCAAATTTACATCATCAGCATGCAACATCAATCAGACAACAAGACAGATGTTGAGGAGTTATAATACCTATTTTTCAGTTGTGATGGAACTAGGTCATTGTGCTTAACCTCAGTATCAGTATGTTAAAAACATGAGAGTTAGACCCAGTAAATGACTATCTCTATAGTGATGTGTCATTCTAAGGAATGTTTTCTCAGGCTGAAGGGTGGGTCTGCCTGGAAAATTCAAGTCCCGGCATGAGAGATCCCTCTGTTTCCTCTCTCTCACACATATCTTCTCTTATCTGTCACGTCTTGATTGCTGATCTGGGTGCTGAGCTGCCTTGTAATTTGGCTTTCCAGGGATCCATAAATTACTGAAATGAAATGAATTAAATGCATCTCTCTACTCTACTTTTAAACATAAAAGCCATTAGTAAGACAGTAATCCCAAATGATCCCATGACGACATGATTATGCTGTTTTTCTACCAGGCCCAATGATACACCTTTACTCTGTGATCCCAGCATATATACTAGATGAACTGAATGTACTAGAATTTATTGACAGGAGAAATACAGAGAAACTTGTATTGGATATGGATTATCTCATTTGTGAAGATTCTTATATATAGTACACCAATTTCCATTCATCTCCTCTTTAAGATAAAATAATAATAATAATATTAACAAAAAAACAAAACAAAAAAAAACATGCTATTGTGAGGAGCTCAGGTCTCAAATCTGCAGCTTGAGCTCTGGCACAGCAGTAGTTTACAGAAGGACTGTGGAGAGAAGGCCCATTTCTCATTGCTAATCTTCACTTTCTCAGTGAACTGTTAATGTGCTTTAACTCCATTTCCATAATGTTCTTAGAGGAGACTTCCAGCATGGTTAGGGACAATGATGCTGGCCCATTTGTAAATAACTGGGATAAAGAGAAGAGCAGAGCCAAGGATGGAGACCAGGAGGAAGGCCCACAGAAACATTCGATCCAGAACCTGTGCTACAAACTTCCAGTCTTGTACCACCTGTGCCAGAAAAGACACACATGTTACTCTCAACAAGAACGCATTTAGTGACAAACTGTGTGGGATCAAAAATGATTGTTTATGACAATTTTGATTTATTACCCCGGAGTACAAACAGGTAAAATCCAACAAACTCACCTCTCTGACCTCATTTTCTTTAACCACATGCATGGTTATGTAGCGAATAGAATCCAAAGCTGCTTGTAGGTGACGTCTTGTGTAGAGAAGCGGGGTGAGTTCAGGTGCTGAGTCCTTCATCATACCCAGTCCTAGTCCTCCTCCCGTCCTGGCAACTCCAGCTGTGGCATAACGATCCACATGGCTGCGCATGCATAGCAGCTTCGGCAGTCGATGTAGGAAAATCTTCCTCACCCAGGGTGCCATGCCATGGTGCGTAGAAGAGGACCGATGGTGGATGTTGATGGCAAAGACGGTGATGATGATGGAAAGTGTGACAAAGATCATGGTGAAGACTAGGTACTCCCCAATGAGAGGGATAGCCTTTGAGGAGGATGGGATAATCTCCTCGATGACCAGGAGGAAAACGGTAAGTGACACCAGCACCGAGGTGCACAGAGAGATCTTCTCACCACCGTTGGAGGGCAGGTAGAAAACAAGGATGGTGAGGAAGGACAGGCCTATGCAAGGGATAATGAGAAAGAGGGTGTAGAAAAGAGGCAACCTGCGAATGATGAAGGAGTAGGTGATGGTGGGGTAGGAAGAGCTTCCATCTGTCCTCAGACCACGGCTGCCTGTGGCCTTTACTATCTCCCATTCACCATTGTCAAAGTAGTCCTGCTTGTCCACGTGGAATTCCTCCAGAATGATGTCCACCTGTTGAATAATGAGGACAATGTCATGTCAATCACTGGACACAACTGAGAGAGAGAGAGAGAGAGAGAGAGAGAGAGAGAGAGAGAGAGAGAGAGAGAGACTCACCTGGGATCCATCATATGTCCAGGATCCAAACTTCATGGAGCAGTTCTGGAGATCAAATGGGAAGAAGGTGACATCAATGGTGCAGGCTGACTTGTAATTGGCTGGCGGTGTCCATGATATAGTTCCATCAAACTTAACAACAGCTTTGGTGACAGTTCCTTCGAAACGCCCATCTGAACTGTTGAAAGAAACAACATTTATCATTGTTTTAAGAACTTCAATTTTAAGTCAGGCTGCAATTTCGTTATAGTTTGGGTTCTAGAGTACACGTCAATTGATATTGCTGTTTTTTTGGTACTCCTGGCTGCTTTTCCAAACTTGATAAGTGCCACACTGAATCCACTGTAGGTACTACACTGACTATGTCAAAGTACCTCCCACATTTCCTGCTCAAATAAGCCGAACTATCCTTTTAACGTCATTGCAAATTACTAGATGGTCTCTTGAAACCATAGTCTTTGATACAGTGCTGCATGCGTAGCATATCATTATGGTCATGACTACAAAAATAGTATTTCGAAATAAAATGCACATACTTATCATACAGTACAACATCAGGAAGCCAGAGTCTGTCAGAGGGGACTCGGACAGTTGTGATGCCCAGATAGTCATCAGGGTCCCATCTGAGTTTCATGTCAGTCCACTCCTACACACAGGGAAAAAATCAACAAAATAAACATTTGACTTTAAAGGAAAGCTTTCCCTTTTGTTAGATACACTTACTTGCTGTCCTAAGCAACTTTTGTGTGATCAAGCAGGCAGCTGACTTAGCTTCTCACAAATACCAAAGAAACAGCTCGTCTGGGTCTATAATAAAATCTGCCTTCCATCACTTTTAACAGCAAATCTATCTTATATTCTTAGACATGTCATACTTTGTGATAGAATAATGTGGAAGATGAGACAGTTCGTGAAAAAAAAGAACAAAAATTAAAAGGAAAAGGAGATGAAAGAGATAATCTTCTCATTTTGCCAATGGCATCTGTGGCCAGTGCCCTTCCATCACCCTTTTTGCGTGATGCAATCCATCACCGTGAAAACGAACTGCTGACCTGAACAGCCTGGTCTTTGGGGATAATTCATAAGATGCATGACAGACAGGACACCCAAGACCATGAATAAGGCTGACAGGAGCCTGGATGGGGAGGAAATGAGTTGTGGAGGCAGGTGCGTGGGCACGGTACGGAAAGGACTCATATAGATGAGGACTGTCAGTGAAATGCCACCAGACCAGATTAAAGAGGGCCGAGGAGAAAGTGACTGGTTGTCTCAAAATGCCATGTGAGCCAGAGGCTGTTAGAGTATTTCCCCAGCCCTAACCATTCACTTACAATGATACCTGAATGTTTACAAATGATGGCGAAATGTAATGCTGCCTCAGCTGGTAGGCTTACATGAGATGTTTCCCTTACCTGTTTCATCCACACATTGGTTGTCATCAGCTGGTTTTTCTCATCCTAGAATGGCAAGGCAACAATCTGTTAAAACCTTTGTTGGAAAAGAAGCTGAACAAGTACATTTTGATAGAACAATATTTTTTCTGCTTTTTTTTATCCTTACCACATCAACTAGCTGGGAGATGGCCAGTCCAAACTTGACACAGATGGTCTGGTTTTGATATTCCACTGGACGAACCCATTTCTGGTAGTTTCCAAAGAGGTATTTGAATAGCTTGTCCTCTGCTTTTGCGTAAGATGAGAGCTTTGGTACCCCTGAAAGGTTTGAAAGGACAAGACAGTTGAACATGTAGCAGATAAAATAGTTGATTTATTCGCCAGTTCCAATTACACTGTCGATAATTACTCCATTTCCAAGTCTGTTTACAAAGTTGCCCTCAAACAGCACAGCAGTCACCTTTCTGACCTTAACACCATGTCTACGTGTCAAGTTTCTGCAGATATGACCTCTGTGGTATGGCTTTGGTTTCAAGAAGGAAAGATGTCAGATCTTTAACTGAAACACATTGTGAATATACAGTGCAGTGAAAGTTAATAAGTATTTTCTGTCACAAAGCCATAATTTAAAAAAAGGATAATATCAAATAAAGCAGTCATGACTGGATGTTTGGTATGTTTGTATATTATAGAATCAACATATCTGAACATAATTCTGTTTTCTTTTGACATATTGTACATACTACACAAACTGTACACTTCAGAAACAATGTATTGCCAATAGGTGCACTAAAGGAACTGTATATCAACAAATACATTTGAATATGACTGTAGATAGCATTGCAGAGGTTTAGACCACAAGCTTTTTATTATATGCCCTTGCATTTATTGTCATGGCAAGAAACCGATACACTAATTCACTGTGACTTGTATTCACCAGTGTTTGTTAACAAACTCAACTCAGGATGCTTCTTTCTTTTGGTTTGGTTTTAATTATTTATTTTAGTAAAACATATAATGCTTGCCAGTGGTTTTTGAGATAAGTGTAAACAAGAGAACAGGTCAGTCCCAAACAGAACTTGAACTTTGGACTGATGGCGGTGATAAAGAACCTGTTATTTAATATTTTTTGTGCACTCATGTAACAATGAACTGTTTTTTCATTCAATATAACCAGTTCAGCACTTACTAAGCTTCATGGTTCATATTTACTGACAAAGTTTGTGTAGTGCATATATAGTGTAACTACCAAACCCCAGTCAGACTGCAGCTTTGTTTTGCTGCTGCTGATCTCCACTACAGAATAGAAATTATTGATTAGATTACACGCAATTTCTTTCATCCTGCCCTTTAAATCATTCACTAGCGCAGTTATAAACTCAATTTATGGATGGAGAATGTGGCTTGAAAGCTACCTCAAGACTGACCACAAATGTATTGTGTCACCCTTTCAGTGTGTGCGGATCAATACAGACAAGGCTGCAACACCCTCAATCAATGACCCTGTAATCAGCAAATTCATCATCTCTTCAGCTTCTCCCCCACTTACACCACCATCCCGCTTGGCTGAGAGGCAAGCTGCAGTGACTGCTGAATTCCACATTAATCTGTTTCAGAGTATGATATGTAACCATAGAGTCATAGGCAGAATAAACCACTGAGTTCATATACAGTATGTACTGCAAGAAAGAGGAATCCTCATTTGTAATAGCTGGGAAAATCATGCTGAGTAAAGTTCATGTTCAGCGTTAACCAATTCCTGCATTTTCAAGGAGACCTTGGTCAATGCTTGCAGCTGTCTGCCTGGTGCAGTGGGCAGCGTGTCAAAAAGCATATCAGTAACAGATAATAAAATAAACATGGAATTATATAGAATGAGTATCTTTTATGTCTGCTACCATAAACACAATGAAAATTACACTAATCTTCAAGTAAATATGATACATTGCTATAACCAGCCAAATATGCAAGACCTATGATGTACTGCATATACTGTACTATAGATACATGCATACATTATACACAGTGTCATGGCTACAGTGGCCATCATACAATGTATCCCTGTATTCACATATATATATATCCCTGTATCACGTACTCTCTAACTTTCTCCCCGCTGAGTTGGCCACAACAGCTCAACCCCTTTTCATATTCCATAAATTGGAAAATATATATATTTTTAAAGCTCTTAAAGGAAGTGCCTGAAGCCCAAACAAATATGGACACCTCATGTGAGCTAATGTAACTTGTGTTTCCTGCTTTTCCTATTCATACAGTGTGGGATGAACATAGTAAAACACAGTTTTCCAGATTATCTTCATTAATTAGTTTGAATTGTGTAATGAGGCAGAGTAAAAGGAAATGAAGATGAGGTAAATGTTTGTCATTAGGTTTTACAGTTTTAGGAAAAATCATGAATGTTAGGTTAACATATTAGCTTTTAGAATTGTCTTGCTTGTTCAATTGACATACGGCCCACTTCAAGCCTTTTAGAGGCTATCACTCTCACATAGATACTTTTTGTTTGACTAACTTGATCATCATCACTCTTTACTAACCATCTGGCAATTTCTACATTCTCTCCCTCGGTTTCTTGGTTGCATATCCACTAGAGTCCAGTTTATCTCCAACTATGCCATCTGTCGCCAGCATGATAATTTATAGGGGCATCCCTGGTCCTTGGGAAACTTACGCAGTGAGTGGCACAGGTGGCAACAGCACAGCAATGGCAACAGCAGCAGCAGTGCGAGAGAGGTGGCTGCTCCTCCTGCTCTCAGCATCATATCAGAGGTGGCTCTGGATGCACACTGCTGGTCCCTCTGGCATCACAGAGCTGGAAAATGAATATTAAAAACAGTGGTTATTAAAAACAGGAGATTGAGCTGAGCTAGTAGAGTGAGGCTTTAACAATGCCATGGGTTAAGGGTTCAAATCCCATGGGAACAACCCCTGCTCCCCTTTGGTAAACCACAGTCACAGTCAAGGATTTCAGTGAGTAGGCTTTGTTAAGCAAGCAAACAAACAACAAAAACACATTGTAAACAACAAACTGCCTTAACCACACACCTTTAACATACAGAACATCATCCTGCACAAGCCAATAATGCACTCTAGCCTCACTTTGCTTATCTCTCCACGGCGACAAGCACATTTGACATTGTAATGCATGCAAATATTGTAGCCTATACGTACCTGCACTGAGTCTCTCCCATTAATACGCAGTCCAGAGCAGTGATGATGGTGGGTACCCTGACGACAGCGACAGAGCTGCTCTAGCGCTCCTCCATTCCATGCAGGGTCTTTCTCTCGCCTCATACAGATGCTGCTCCTCTCCCTGCTGTCTCCAATTGTGCACAGAAAACACATCCTCCTCCTCCTTCTGAGAGCCCGCCCCATTTCCCCCAACCACCACCTCCTTCCCCCTCTCCAAGCATCCTTGTATTCACTTATCACTGACAGGGTTAGTTGCTTCCTCTCCATGCATCTCCACAGCAGCATCAGGAAATGACAAGGGAGGGTAGCTCTGTCACTGCTATTTCCAGTTTATTACCTGGTGTCCACATCCGCCTGTGAAGCTGTGTTTTGTTCCTCTTGCAGTCTCTCAGTATGTGTGAATGTGACTGCTTCCATGGCGACTGCATACTGAGATGGTGTGGGCTATGGGATGGGGGGCAAGGGGGGGGGGATCAATATCCAGCTTTGAAGAATCAAGTTGCACAGCCATTTCTGAATATCTTGTTTCTATCATAATCTTTTTTTTCTTCACTTGAATTTGATTTGAATATGATTTTTTGAAAATCTGACCTTCACATTTCTATTTGATTCATTCAAAAATCATTTAAGGATGAAAGATTGTATGAGTAAATTAGGTCCAGAGAAAAACATGAATACTGCTTCAACACAGGGCTCAGGGAAAATGTGACGTGGAAAATATCACATTTATTTGTTAGTTGTTCGTTTGTTTGAGGGTGACAGTGCACAGCGCACACTTAGTTTTGCACTGAAATGCCTTGAACAAAGCCTCCATCGTTGGTTTTATTCTTTAGGATGGTAAAAGATTGTTACTTGACTTGCATTTGACTTTATCACACTATCTCAGAGGCATACTGATGTGCAAATATCTGTCTTCACCACAACTGAGCATATTGTCCTGCTACCAACACTGGGTCACTGGCAATTATAGTTCTCCGATCAGTTCAGTGGATCAAAACCTGCACAAACTGAGTTTAAACTACATTTTCTGTGCAACCAGTGAGAGATGGACAAGAGACATCCAGTCTTTATTAGCTGCTATTAATAAATACAGTTAAAAGGATAGGGGGTCTCTGGCTGGGTGTGTTCTTGCTGGGTGGCCTGGTGTGTAGCAAGGCCGCACAATCATCAGAGCTGATATGCTGGATTCGGCAGCGCTCCATGCACCACTGCTGCTCAACCGTCGTGCTGCTTTTCTGTCCCGACTCAGCCGCCCTTTGGAGAAGGCTCCAACACCATGTCACACACCCAACTAACACAAGTGAGAGCAGAGAGAGAGACTGAGCGGTGAATGTGTCTGTGGTAGTTAAGCTGTCACATCTGTGTCAGATCAGCCCATCCCCATCACTGCACAAACACACACACCATGTGATATCCACACCCAGGCTTACACACACACACACATAGACAAACACACACCCACACACACACACACACAGACAAACACACACACACACACACACACAAACACACACACCATGTGATATCCACACCCAGGCTTACACACACACACACACACACACACACACACACACACACACACACAGACAACACACACACACACACACACCAGTGTCACTCAGAGTGGCTGATTCAGACATGACCCTGGTCTTTGACTCCCTGTAAGGTCAGGGTTGTGGTTCAGTAAACCGACATTTTGTAGCCTATTTGAGAATAACTGAATTAATGAGAGCCTTTGATTATTTCTGTTAAGCACACACTGTGAAATTCATCTTCAGCTCACAAATGAATGATTAACACATCACATTACCTTTATCAGTGCCCTTCGATCTTCCTTATCAACTTTCCTTGCACGTGGATCCAGTTATTACCTCCAGCAGTATCCCGATGTTCAGCTCCTCCCCTTTGGGTTGGCAAAACATGTCGGCAAACATCTGGTGCCCGACTTCTCTGGACAGGCGCTACACTAGATGGAATAACGCAGGAGACGACAGTAAGAAAGTTTGTTTGTGCTTTAGTTTTACTGTAAGCATAGTGTACTTGAACAAAGTAATGGTAATCGTTCGATCAGACATAGTAAGCCATATATCCTGCAGCTCCTCGAGACACTTAAACTGTTAGAAGTGTTGACTTTTACCAGAGCAAACACACTCTGTCAAACTGAGCTGGTTGTAAACAATCGCTGCGTTTACATGGCAGTTGAAAACAAAACGAATTATGGCCTTAATCCGACTATAATGTAAATGCGTTAGTCCGACTGAGACTGGACTTCTTCGGATCCGAGTCAAACACCCAGATTACGAGATTGGAAACCGGTTTTCTTCTGCACGTATGCGCCTTAATCCGATTGAAAGTGGACAATGCATGTGCGCGTGCTTGACAACAGCGACGGCACAAAGGGTGCTTTCAGACAGACACGGTGCTGGTTCTGGCTCTGGTTCCGTTCTGGACTCTCAGAACCTTGGTGCTTTCTGTTGAACCGGCCCACGTTCTCACCAGTTTAAGTGGAACCAAAGTTGGTTACTCTTCATTACTCAGGAGGAAGTAAACGCAACCATGGCAACATTCAGTTTTTTTTTGTTGTTTTTTTTAGTTTATGATTTGGTCTGGCATTGGAGTGAACCCAGCCTTGACCATCTCTTCCCCAAGTTCAAAGATAAGAATTACTTTACTTTATTCAGCCCCAAAGGGAAATTCTGTCGATGCCCAAATCGCCACCAAACATTTAGATTCCTCAGTAGACCATATCAAATATCTTTTTCTCCAAGTTGTCAGTCGCTGCCTTCTCCTCCTTCCTGCTCATCTTCAAAGCCTAGAATACGACACGCCCACTGATGATGTCATGGCTCCCAGGAAAGAACCAACTATTTCTTGGTTCCCTTGAGAACCAACTTCTTAGGTTCTGAACCTGTTATTTTTTCGGTCTGAACGCGCCAACCGGTTCAAAATTGGCTTCGGGAACCGGAACCGGCACGGAGCCCTGCTAGTGTGAAACCCCTATAAGTGTAGCGTAGAACCAGGCCAAATAAATAAACTAATAAATTAAAATAAAATAAAGAAAAAAAGGCGTTTTATAAAGGAAAAAAAGGAAACCCGAGTCATTTATAGCCTGTATGTTTTCAGCCTGAACCCGGCGGACTGAGAATGGAAGTATGAAAATGGAAAATAATGGAATTAAAAAATAACAATGATGAGCTTGTAACTGTACTGTTTGAACTGATTACAGCTAATTTTTACAGCGAAGACATCCTGTTCACTTGTTTTCATTTCAGATGAGTCTGATCTACTGCTGCAGTGCTTTGCTGCTCCTCTGTCTGATCCCCAAAGCCTGTCAAGCTGGGAACATCTTGGTCTTTCCCACTGAAGGCAGCCACTGGATAAACATGGATATTCTGCTTCAAGCTCTGCACTCAAGAGGACACAATATAACAGTTCTGCGCTCCAGCAAAAGCTGGTATATCAAGGATGGCAAATCTTTGTACAACATCATCACAGTCCAAGTTAAAAAGACCTTAGATCAGAAGTTCATCACAAAAATCATATCTGAGACCATTGAATTTGAAAGAGGGGCTCTTCCATTGGTTAATTTTCTTCACTTGACTGTAGGAATGATAAGTACATTTATTGAAGCTCATGAAGCTGTGGGTGAATTTATATCAGCAATTCTTGATGACCAAGAGTTGATAAGAAACCTGAAGGACAGCAAGTTTGACTTGATGCTCACCGACCCTTGCTGGGGAGGTGGAGTCATTTTGGCCAAATATCTCAACCTACCGTTGGTTTATAATGTTCGCTGGTTGATACCGCAAGAGGGTCATCTTGCTATTGCTCCTTCACCTCTATCCTATATTCCGATAACAGGAACCGGCAATACTGATAAGATGAGCTTTTTTCAAAGAGTTAAAAACATGGTTTTGCATCTGATAACCCTAATGGAGAACCACCAGGTGGTTAAACACACATACCAGAAAATTTGTGACAAATACCTTGGGCCTGATAATGACTTTAACCTTTTAATCCTCAGTGCAGATATTTGGCTGATGAGAGTGGACTTTGTGTTTGAGTTCCCTCGGCCCACTATGCCTAATGTTGTGTACATTGGAGGGTTCCATTGTAAACCTGCAAAACCTCTCCCTCAACACCTGGAGGAGTTTGTGCAGAGTTCTGGAGATCACGGAGTCATCATCATGT
Source organism: Selene dorsalis (assembly GCA_900303245.1). Classification (NCBI taxonomy): domain Eukaryota; kingdom Metazoa; phylum Chordata; class Actinopteri; order Carangiformes; family Carangidae; genus Selene; species Selene dorsalis. The sequence goes on from OMNW01009248.1 coordinate 12,782, forward strand.
CTCTGGGGACGTTTGTGAATGAACTTCCTGCTGACTTAGCCAATGAGATCGCTGCAGCTTTTGCTAAATTACCTCAGAAGGTCATCTGGAAACATAAAGGTGACAGACCAGCCACTGTGGGCAACAACACTTTACTAGTGGACTGGATGCCACAGAATGACCTCCTTGGACATCCTAAGATTAAACTATTTGTCGCTCATGGTGGAACAAACGGAGTTCAAGAAGCTATTTATCATGGAGTCCCAGTCGTGGGTCTGCCTGTTTTTTTTGACCAGTATGACAACCTGCTGCGATTGAAGGAAAGAGGAGCAGCTAAGATTCTTACATTAGCTACTGTGGACAAAGACAACAACCTCCTCAACGCCATAGAGGAAGTCCTCAAGGAGTCCTCCTACAGGATGAACATGCAGAGACTCTCCAGACTGCACAGAGATCAGCCAATGCAGCCACTGGACTCCGCCCTCTTCTGGATAGAGTTTGTTATGAGACACAAAGGTGCAGCTCACCTGAGAACAGAGTCCTACAAACTGCCCTGGTACTCCTACCACTGTGTAGACATAGTTATGTATTTTCTGGCAGCTGCTTCAGTATTTACTTTTCTTCCCCTTGTATTTTTCAGATATGTACGTTTTAAGAAATGCAGGAAAACAGAAGCTAATAAAAAATGACAACAGCCTGCCCATAGTAATAATAATAGGAATTGCTGTTTTCCCAGTGAGGGATAAAGCTTGATTATGTAACGATAAGAATAAGCCAAGAGGGAAAGTAGGGTGAAAATGTGACACTATCTAGCTTCAGTGTGGCACAGCAGGTGCTTAGAAATGCTAACAAACAAAGACAACTTCTCTCTGTTCAGAAATATTTGTTTGATGAAAGCTGCACGCATTCACCAATTATAAATAACTTACCACGTTTTCCAGCTGAATACTAGGGATAGTTTTTCCTTAGAGAGAAATAGACTGGTATGTAACGGTACATGCATGTTGAGAACAAATAAATAAATAAATGGTGAAAAAACTTGTCAGATATATTTAGAGTAAATCTGTGAACATAAACCCATTAAGCCACACCATTAAGTTTACAACTTTGGCCTCCTCTAGTGGCAGCAAGAGAAAATACACTGTGTCAGACAGCAATCACACTTTTTGTTGACAAAGCAGTGGCTCTGTTCTTTCCATCTGCTTCTCAGCTGTGTTTCCCTCAGGAGAGCAGCAGCAATGAATGTGGGGAGGAAAACAGCACTCACAAATTTCACATTCCTGTCGGTGCTAGAGAGAGAGAGACCGTCTCATCACAAAAGGTTATTAAACTCTTGGGTTGAACTTTCATAATGGTACACTAGGTTGATGGTGAATGCAGCAGGCTACTGATTAGACAGTGTCTAATCATGAGTTATATGAGTTCTTAATCCTACAATTACAATTTTGAATCATTGTTATGTATGCTAAACCGACTGGATTATGTGAAATAAAAGAAACAAAAGATATTTGATCCAAGTCCTAGTTGGACTTGGTTTTGGTGGTGGATTGTATGTAAGATTAACAAAGACATTATTTCATTTCATTTTCATTTATTTGTGCATTACAATCCAGTGACTGGAAAAGATGTATAGGATGTTGTATATGAAATGAACAAAGTAACACACCCTGCTACTACTGATAAAGATAATAAAGATTTTCCTGTAGCTGCATAACGGCTCTTAGCTGGTAACAGTATTGTATAATTTACGATTCTATGTCTCTTCTTGTTAGTGAGAAAAGTATCTGAAGAAAAAATAAACATTTAAACAACAAGAATTAGACTAGAGTTACTGCCTTGTGATTGTATGCCTCCACCACTCACACTAGTTTCAGATCTCACCCAGAGTCGTAGCTTCTGGAGGAGCGCTAAAGGGAGGTTGTACTTGTTTTGCTGATGAAAGCAGTCTTTCTCCAATACTGCTTACTCCACCTTTAATGTAGTTAATGATCACTCTCTAAGATGTCATTGTGTTTATTTATTTTTTAATGGAATGGAATCTAGTAATGTTTTCTTTCTGTCACCATGAGTAATTAAATATAATTTCTCCAGAGTCTGTCCTTACAGTAATTCCATTTTCGGCATTTCTCTCTTCCTTTGTCAGCCCCTGTCCCAGCATCAACATATCTGAGTTGGCCTACTCATTTGCTATCAGAAAAGTGTATATCTAAATTCATGAGAAAGACATGAAAGTCGTCTTCATCCAGGTGACACTGAAAACTTGCCCATAAACTGTGGTCTCACTCTTTCTAAGGTAAGACTGGGCAAGCTGGCATACACAAAGAATTTTGATGGCCTCAGAGAAGGCACATGAATTCAACATGAAGTCCCCTACTGAAATATCTGCGGGGCTGTGGGGTGGGTTGATTTGCTGTCTGGCAGAAGGAGAAAATGCGTAGAGTACATAGAAATGAGACTGACATAATGCTTTTAAAGTGAATGATAATACTGATGTTGTGTCCTCTTGTTGCTACTTCAGTAGGTGCATATTCTGTTTTGGAGTGACCGCAGCTATAATTTCTGATCTGAGGATAACTAACTTTGTATTTTGTTCAGCATCATTTTACAGATTCCAAGGGCATCTTTACATACATAAACATAAACCATGGAGTGTTTAATGTGCTGCACATTACCTGAAGGTCACTATTCTCATTTCCTCTTTTCTATGGGGCAGGACTCTTGCTCGAAAAAAAATCTGCAAAATTCATTTATTGAAATAGAGAGGAACCTTGGAATTATAGATGATACAAGGAAAAAAACAATCATCGCCTTCCTATCAGTGAAAGCTCACCATTAGTTTTGCCCACAACCTCCTTTTCAAGGACACCTTGCAGAATAAGAAAAATAAAACGATCCACATTCCCTTCAATCCGCGTGCAAAATTTTACTCAATTATTAATACAAACAGTAAAATACTCACATAGAAGTATCATGATGTATTCCTGACAACCATAGACAGTCTCCACAGCACACTGAGGAAAACACAGTCACCTCTCAGGTTGTTGTCTGAACAACCAGAAAGCTGAAATTTCTGCATGTGCACAAACTACAGTGAACCACTTAATGTGCAGGCTGTGGTGGTTTGTAATGTTTGAAAAAACAATCATCAGCAAGAAAGCAGAATTTACCAGTAGTCTGAAAACATCCTTATGTTGAAATATTTAGAATCAACACCTCCCCCCTCTTTAGGATGTAACCTTCAGAGTATATTTATGGATACCCTTAAGAAGCTCTTTATACAGTTATCTGTTTGGGTGATCCCCTGTAGATCAGCCACAAGATCTGAGTGAGCTTTAATTAAATTCATTAGCCAGGGTTTCTTATCAGATATGACAGAGGGCTTCTACAGTATCTGTCTGTGCTTCCCTGCCAGCATTCAATTAACATAGACTGCATTTTCTTTTAATCACATAGCTTGCCATCTGCTCAGATCTTTAGTTGTATTAAAGAGTCACACAGTGACATACTGAGGAGCAGACCCCATACAGGGTGCTTAAATGCTTTCAGCACAGTCAGGAATAAAGTTTGACTTAATGTCAAGATTCAGTGTTTTACCAGTGGCACCATATATTCATTTCTAAGACATGTGGTACTGTATGTGCAGCGGGCTGTTAAGACATAATGCACATCCTTTGTATTAAGAGTGGAAAATTGTATTTTGGCCAGGAAGCCAATAAGCTCCTTCATCACTTGCTGGTCTATATTGATTGTGATCCAATAAGCTGAGTTGGCTCCACGGGGGCCTGGAGGATGTGAAACAGAGTAATAAACCTTTAGTGGTCTCTTTGAAATTACATCTTGATCTCACAGCCTTTGTGTTTCAGAAATATTTGGTATCACAAAGAAACCACCATCTCATATTTATCTGTCATCTATGATCTGTCCATATATGTTCTGATTTATTTACAAATACAAGTAAACAAAACCTTAATTATTACTCAAAATGTCTCTACACATCAAATGCTTTCAGGGCCTTTCTAAATACATTATATTCAAAAATTACTAAATTGTAGGGTCACCACACTGTCCTGAAGTTATCTGGTCAAAATCAAACAGCAGCTCTCTTAATGCATTTGAGCTCTTTAAAGTTTCAGTACCAGTTTAACCAGTTATTTTACAAATGGGACGACAGTTTGTCTGAAGAAAGGTTATGACAAAAACAGCAAGGAATGTTTTTTTTTTACCACTTGTAGTTTCAAAAATTTTTCAGAAGGTGTCACTGTTTGAACACAGTCAACATCCTTGCTTCATTCTCACAAACATGAGATTCATGTTAAATGTTTAAGAGTTTGTTTTTAATCTCTATAAACACAGTTTAATTTTGGATCTGGCACTCATATATATTCCATTTGGGACCATACATTGACGTTACATCACAGTTCCAATTAATTACTCGTCAAGACGGACGACAAAACAGACGTGAGACTCTGCTGATGTTATTTACATTAATAGTAAGCTGGTATCTCTGTTTATGCCACCAGCACCAAGTTTCAACCAGGTTTCCAAGTGTTGTCAAATATACTGCATTACCATTTACTTACAATTTTATTTTTACACAGAGAAATGACTTGATTGCCACCTTGTTTGTCATTGCTTGTTTGCCAGGTCATTCGCATTTGCAATTCCTAATCCTCAAATAAACAATACACTATCTATGAAAACTAAATGGACATTAGCTTTTGGCAGACACAGTGATCTTTTCTTATCAACTTTGGACCCATTCTGTATTTCCCTTCTCTGAGCCATGTTGAAAATCTCACATGAAACAAATGCTGTGCAGTTTAACAGTCTGAAATATTAAGTTTTATCAAACAGATTCAAATGTCTTCCCCGAGCAATAGAGGCTGAAGGAAGAGGCCAGCTGTTCCCAGGATACACACAAGGACAAAAACCCATAGGAAGATCCTGTCGATTACCATGGCAACGTACTTCCAGTCATCCTGAACCTATGAGAAACCACAGCGAAATCATTTTCAAAGATATGGTGAGATTGTTATAGTTTCTTGAAAGATACTTTATTTCCTATAAAAGCATTAGTTTGATGTTGTGATTACTTGTACTCACCTCTTTTGCTTCATTCTGTAGTCTCATGTTCTCTGCTATGTATTTGACACTCTCAATAGCCTCCCTGACTTCGGGAGAAAGTGGCAACAAGGACATTATACCTCCATCCAGAGACTCAGAGCTGGAGCACTGACTCCCTCCTCCTGCACCAGCAGTGCTGCCTCCAGTCAGTGCCCCAAGACACCCCAGTCCTCCGCTGCCCCCCCCAGAGTCTGCGGGCAATTTGCTGGATCTATGGTGCCAGCAGCAGTTGCAGCGGCCCTCGCAGCACAAGAGCCCAGTACCTGCACCCTTGCCCGGGTCGACGCTTAAGTTATTGAGGTTGGAGAGCTCGGTGTTGTTGAAAAGCCGTTGGCGATTTGTCAGACTGGATACCACGCTGGAGGCCAGGGCCTGAGGTTTGTGCTGCTTCTGCAAAGTGCCTGATGAATGAATGGCACAGGGCCTCGAATGAACCGTGTGAACATTACTGGCCTCCTTCTCAGGGTCCCTCTCTGGCCTGGTCATAAACATCACCCGGGGCAACAGTCCCAAGAAGACACTCCTCACCCAGCAGGGCATGGTGTGTGTCTTTGGTGTGCGGTAGTGGACGTTCAACACAAAAACGGTGATGACAATAGAGAGGGTGACAAAGATCATGGTGAAGAGGAGGTACTCGCCAATCAGGGGAATGACTAGAGACGTGGAGGGGATGGTCTCAGTTATAACCAGCAAGAAGACAGTTAAAGAAAGCAGGACTGAGATACACAGAGTGACTTTCTCACCACAGTCAGACGGCAGGTAGAAGACGAGCACTGTGAGGAAGGAGATGAGCAAACAGGGGATGATCATATTGATAGTGTAGAAAAGAGGCAGGCGGCGGATGTACAAAGAATAAGTGATATCCGTGTAGATTTCCTCACAGCAGTTGTACTTAATGTCATGTTTGTAACCAGGGGCATCAATGATCATCCACTCGCCGCTCTCCCAGAAGTCTTTCAAGTTGATGGTGGAGCCTATCAGAACCAGATCAATCTTTGCCTTGTCATAGGTCCAGGAGCCAAACTTCATGGTGCAATTTTGGTAGTCGAAGGGGAAGTAAGTGACGTCAATCTTGCAGGAACTCTTGAATATGGCCGGAGGGATCCAGGTAATATCACCATTATATCGAAGCAGGGCCTTTGTTTTGTCATCAACCTGGAAATCTCCAACCGCACTTTAGAGAGAGACAGAGAGTAAGTCAAAGTGAAGGTTGGAGTACAAGGACAGTCACAGACAGATGAGTCATGGAAGATTAAATTAAGGGCAATAAACAATTCACTATTGTATCTTAGAGATATTAATCAAACAACACTCTGTGGTTTGAGTAAATTGCACCCTCTGATGTTAATTATCCTCTCGCTTCGGACTATGCGAAACAAAAAATGACCCATGAAAATAATACTGTTTGTCATTGGGATCCTTTATGGTAACTGTACAAAACAATCGATAAAAATGTTGAGCCAGACTTTTTAATTGGCATTATGCTCACTTGTTGTACAAAACAATGTCTGGCTTCCATATCCTGTTGGACGGCACTCGGATAAACTCAACGCCCCCAAATTGTTTTGGATTCCATCGTAGTTTGTAGTCATTCCAGACCTGAAACCAAAACAGAACGATTACGCTAGATTAAAAAACAACTCAAAGACATTTCAATGTCAGACAAAACACTGTGAGCACAAGATCTAACAATTTGCAGATTGGCAAAATGGAAAAATGATCTGTCATTAGCGGACATTATGAAATTAGTTTTATGTTGGTTTTCTACAGAAATTTGAATTGTGTTCGGGTCACACTCAAACTTGTAAGTAAAAAAAAAAAGAAGAGAGATTTAGTACAGGTAGACACAATATACAATCTAATATATAAACTACAATTACTTCCTAGATGAAATACCAAATGAATGAAATACCTGTGCTGAGCTAAATGCTAACCTGCAGTAGCAGTATGCTGTCTTAGTTTATTGTGTTAGCACACTTTTACTAAAATCAAGCACTGCTGAGGCTGATGAAAATGTTTGTTTGCTCATAAATCTAAGTACTGCACAAATCAAGGCAATTGGTCAATAGTCAGTGTCAAATGTTTCAAACCTTACAATTCAATGTAGGGTTAAGTTAAAGGTTTCATGATGATCCACTCAGGAGTTGCTGACAGTAATTGTAGGTCTTTTCCTAGCATATCTCCCAATGTACTGCACAATATATATCTTCCAAACAAAGCCAAAAACTTGCCACATCTGCAAACATTATTTAGATGGTTTACAGATAAAGTAACTGCTACAAAACAGTAACGATACATCCATCCGTAAAAGTATACTACAAAAGACAGCAATAGGGGCTCCCTCTTGGATCATCTTTTAATATACACAATCTACTCTCTTATAATATTTCCCTAAAAACAATGAGAAACATCAACACCAACTATGCATGTAAGCAGTGGTTATACAGTAGGTATGCCTGTGGGGATTTTGCTGTGTGTTTCATGCACCTTTGACCACTGTTTTTGCATCTGTGTATTGCTTACAGGAACTCTAACAACAACAACAAATGGCATTGAAATACGTAAAATCAGCGCTTCACCTCTCTAGCACCAAAGAATAACAGCTCAACCGTTATGGGAACTGCAGCACTGCCCTGCTGTGTTTCATTCAGAAATGGATCACTGCACCATGTATCTAAACAAAGCAGCCACGTGGAACTAAGTACATGATAAAACCATCAAGCCATACAGCAACTGTATTTTTGTTGTAGGCTTGATCTATGTGATTATGACATTTGGAGTTAAATCTAGCTCAGCTTACTGGTGGAACTTCTCAAACTAAATATTATAATTACTATGGGTCATTAGGGCAATTGTGATTTTTGAGGTTTGAAATTCCAGACCAATTTCCAACCTGTTTCAAAAACACTGCTCAAAAATCATGGAATCTCAGTGACTTTAGTTTACTGGATTAAAAAAAAGAAAGTAAGGCCCCATGGATCAGTGTGCTCCCTCCCATGAATAATTCAACCTGTCAGTTTGGCCACGAATAATCATGTATGACAGTAGGCTGGATCCATGCTTGATGCCCTTGCTTGAGGTCGATTTGCAGTCATGCACCATAAACTTACATGTCTCAGCCACAGATTGGTCTCCATGATCTGATTGACTTCATCCTGAAAACAAGACAATAGAGATGTAATTGCATAGCGTATAAAAAACAAAACATTGTTTTAAGTTAAAACAGGAACCGTCACATGTCATCATTCAATTCCATGATTTCTTCAGGTCAGACCTCTGTGTGTCTCAGACAAGAGGATTCAGAGCAACACACCTGAGTCCTTAATGCCTGGAGAACAACACACACGGCAGCTGGAGCCCGGAGGTCACAGCACAGCCTTACCTTTTATTCTAACAGCTCAGTCGTAAAGGTGGAGCAGAGGGACAAAAGAGGGGCAGGGAGAAAAACTGTGGGGGTAAGGTTTGTGTGTGACTTAGACCGTGAATGAACCAATCTCATGACCCAGTGCATAACATGAACCATTCATGTGACCATTTAGTATCTTGGAGTGGTTGCACATGGCTGGTAACTTTAAAGCACTTTGATAGGGACACCTTGGTCACAAAAACAGCCAGTGAGTGCAGTGACACAAAAGAATATGTTCAGGATCAGATCTGATAAAGATCTATTTAGAATTCAGTGTGTGTTTTCAATATGATGTTAAATTAAATCTTGAATATTTTTCCTCTGGCTGCATGTTATTTTGTGGAGGCTCAAAAAGCAGGAGTGCTCTGAACCACTGTCTCTTGTTAACAGACCATTGTTGTTTATACTTTGTTGTTTTTGTATGTAATAAACAAACAGGATAAGATGCGTTGGTGAGCCTTAGAGTTGCTCGTATGCAGATTTTATTACTACTGGAGAGAGCCCGGCTAGTTGTTTTCACCTGTTTCCAGTCTTAATGCTAAACTAAGCTAACTCATTATGTATTCAATGGACTGACATTGGCATGATATTAATTTTCTCATTTAACTCTGCAAGAGAGTGAACAAGCATATATTCCATATATGTATTCCAGCTATGTCTTTAAACAACACTGTTGCCACTTCAACCTACTGTCACCTATTCTAGCATCTTCCTGTAGCCGGTGGTACAATCCCTGATTGCAAGATGATGACTGAGGCAGCCTGGCCGATGAGCTATTGATGGTCTGGATGAGCTCATATAGCCTGGCTGTAATTGGCGCAAGCTGACCAACAGCAATTGCTGGGTTAGGAGCACCAGGTGTGCAGAGGGAATAATCATTCATCAACACCAGGGGCTCTGCACCCTGCTACAATAACCAAGTTCAGAAGAATGTAAAAAAACATCCTTTATGTCTCTATCATCTCCAGATTCTGGCAGGTATTCAATACTTATAAAGGTCTTTTGATTTATAGCGATTACTTATATGAAGCAAGGGAAAGTGAAATGAGAACACCTCCATGGTGTCACATCCCACATTATCCATTTAAACTGTCAAGAAAAAACAACGGCTAGCACTGGCTGATGTATATATAGATATATATATAAACACACACAAAGTAACCAAATGATTGCGGTAAAATGTGTAAAATGAAACCCATGATGTGCTCCTTCAACACAGGCAGGGGGACTGCCAGCATATTCAAAGCTTTTCATTCTGTGAATCAAGCTGTCGTCCCTGTCAAATGCCAGCCTTTCTGCTTAATTATCAGCATCCGCTCCAGACCTGTCAGAGTCAAGTGAGAGAGCCGTCTGCCTGCCACACCGGACAGCAGTCAACAAGCTGCAGCAGAACCTGCCATTAAATCCAGTAGCGCTCATCTGAAGTGGCAGTGACTGAGTGACAGAGGCTCCCTGCACTGAGAGGTGCTCAAGCAGCTGACATTTCCCATCTTGTCTTGGCCAGACTAACAGCCATACTGTCCCTGAGGTGGTAGTATCTCAGGTGCCTGGGATGGCCTATAGTCCCATTCTCTAGAACTTTGTTGTCCAAACTCCATGAATCCTAATGTCTTGTGAGATAGCTAGATCAGTGCATTATGCTCAGACCCTCCACTCTGAGCACTGTCTTTATATTGGTCCTTGTTTTTCCTTCTGGTCATGACTGCTCATTGAGCAGGATGATATATGCTTGACTGTAATGAAGCAATGGCCCATAACTCAAAGGGAGCCCACTATAGGCTCCACAAACATTGAAAACAAAAAACATTTGCAGGCCACTTACCACTTTGACCAGCTGTGACATGGACACCTCGAACTGAACAATGACTGGGTCGGACACATTTTCCACTGGTCGTATGTACTGGTTGTAGTTGGAGAATATCACAGAGAAGAGCCTGTGTTCTGCTTCTGAGCATGTGCCTCCTACAACAGAGCAGAAGGGTCATATGTATGTGGCATCACTGCAGAGTGTTTAGTTGGTTAAGGCTTGTCTTCAAGATAACTTGCTGCCAGAAGATCACGTTTGTTAGTTGGTAGAAATCCAGAGAAGCAGTTTCATCAGGGACTTAACACAAGTGTTTTTATCTATTTATCTATCTATCTATCTATCTATCTATCTATCTATCTATCTATCTATCTATCTATCTATCTATCTATCTATCTATCTATTCACTGGGATTTTGCTATCTTTAATTCAGCATTCTGTGTTGGCCTGAGTTTTAGGAAAAATTAAAAAAAAAAAAATTAAATGTACAACCACAACACTTGTTTTCCTGATGTCCCATGATTGATGAAGTTATTTAATATGTAGCTGTGCTTTGAATGCGATGCATGGGAATGATTTGAAATATAATAATCATGCACAGTTAGTCTGCAGTTCAATATTCTTGCTATAAGCGGCTTACTTTTATATGGCAATACGTATCTTCAAACAGATTTATGTAAAGCAACAAGTAAGTGAGAGTAGTAGCCAGTTTGTTACTCACCTGACAGAAGAAACAGAAGAAAGGAACATGTGAGCAAAACGAAGCAAAACCTGGCTTTCATGTTGTTTAATTGACAAATGCCCGATGGATCCGCGCTCCACGCAGCAGACAGCAGGAGAAAGTGGCAAGAGTGAAAGCGCGTCCGCAGCCAGCAAGAGAACCAGAGAGAGAGAGAGAGGTAGAGCGACAGCGTTTTACACACACACACACACACACACACACTGACAGGAGGCAAACCACTGCACCACAGCAGCGACCCGATCCAATGAAACAAGAGAAAGACACTGTTCTTTGTTGCGGGATCTGTCACTTCAACGTCATCAACAGTGCATCTTAAAGATGACTTTTTTGGTGTCACTCAAATATCTACCAAATGCAATTTTAAACATAAAAGAAAGAATCTTGGATTTTTTTCTTAGTCAGCCTCTGACTATTTGTGATGGGATCCCATGAACGCACTATTTTTGGCCGGGAGGGGAACACAGTTTTGGTGACTTTGGCCATAGTATTTCTTGTATCTCGCTGGTTTGAAGTAGTTGCAGTTTTTGCGTAAAATGGTCACGCAATTTTTATGCACTAATCAGGATTTAGATATATTTGCAAATAAGAATGTGATACCAGTGTTCTGTTTGGTTATTTCCAAAATGCTGACGATCAAACTACACCCACATAGCCCTGAAGAATTTTAAGATTAAGTGAGATTATGAGGCTACTAATTGCAGATTTCTGTATCTTGTTGTTCATGTAGTCATAAATGTAGACTCTAATGAAGTTTTAAAAAAAACAAAAAAAAAAAAACAAAAAAAAACAAACACACACACACACAACTTAAAATTCCATTTTTAGGTAGGTACAGACAAGTAGAGATTTTCCGAGGATGGTCGACATGGACCCAGGTGGTGTTCACACATCTAATCCCTCTCACAGTGTATGTGTTCATATTACTAAAGCACCACATGGCCTTCAAAAAAGATCAATAGCCTCAGTGTAACACTGGGTTGGAGCTTTGGAGGCCTTCAACATAACAGATTTTATTAATGGCTAATTTATGTTGTGTGTGTCTGTGTGTGTGTGTTTGTGTGTGTGTGTATGTGTGTTGCAGAATAACTTCTTTTTTTCCCCAAAAGTCTGCCACTTCCATCTCCCCACCTCTAATAGGGACATGGTTTCTGCCCTTTTTGTAATTCAGTATTACATTATTGCAGCCCTGTAGTTTGACATTATGTCAAACCAGTGGGGTGAGGGGGATGTCCAGTGCTTTTCAGTTGACCTCTCCCCTCTACTAAAGTGCCCTCAGATGACAAATAAATTCCTGCAAGCACCAGGGATGGGCATCTGACCAGGCACTCTGAACTTCTTTAAGTGGAGCAAGCCAAAAGAGAATTGCCCCATGGGGGATCAGTAAGAGATTACATCACACAAAGATAGAAATAACTGATAACTTGACCTTCAATTTTTTTTTTTTTTTTTTTTTTTATCCACAGACAGGGCAGAGTGAAAATGGGTTTGTTATTACACCTACACATAGAGGACTCCAGCTGAGGCTTGGGTCATTGAACAAAACTGTTTTTAGTGGCAAACAGCTACCAAACACAACATGCTGCAGAGATCATCCCATAAAAAGACATTAGGGGTAACATGGTCATTTTCACATCTTAAAGGTATTGGGGCAAATCATTATTTGAAAATATAAATGCTTGCTGACATGACAAGGCAAGTGTCAGAAGAATGTTTCTACGCATCATTTCTCATGTCTCATGACTTCAGGCCCGTGATTTATGGGACCTTCCACAAAGTGTTGAATGAAGACTCCCCCAGTGTTGCTAGGATTGAAGCAGATGATAGATTATTGATGGATATGATGTGGCACTGCACTGTCTCTTTTCACTAATGACAAGAAGTTGACAGGTGACTGAAAAAGCAATGAATAATCTTAAAAACCGCAAACAGAGATTAAGGTAAAGCATTAACATAGATGCTGATTACAATCCCTGATTTAAATGAAGGTCTCACAAAAGAGCCAGCAGTCGGCAGAATCTCTAAGGAGCCCACTCAGCCCTGTTTATTGAGCAGTAAATGTTGTGTGTGGCTGCACTCACCCTGTCTGTACAAATGATCACTTAACAGAAATCGAGTGTGGTGTAAAGGCACAAATGAGTCCCTATAAGATTACAGTGTCTGAAACAAATACATGTGGTTCTCCCTTTCTTCACAGATTTGTATTTGATTTAAGGGCACAAGTTATGAGACTAGCACTTTGACAAAAGATATCATAATAAAGATCACTTCCATCTCCATCTCTTTTTTGCTTGGTCACACGTTCTCACATCTGAAGTGAACAGCTGTCTTTTCTGTGTGATGAAATGTTCAAATTGGCACATCTTCAGCAAATGTATTGGCTCTGAGGACAAACTTTATCACCCGCAACATTGATTATCTGAGCACTTTGGCAAGACCCTGACTTTATTGGAGTTTTCATACATTTAATCAAACTGAAAGAGGACACTGATTTATCTTTATTTGTCATTCTTTAATCACACATCACATTTCAATGATATGGTGATATAACTCAACACAAATAGGTAGTCAAGCAACATCTGTCATCTCTCATGTCTCAGTCATATTGTATTGGTTATATTCCACTCAACACGTATTACATTTGCGTACTTGATAGCAGTGGAGGCTACATTCAGTCCAGTTCTTTGTAGATATGAAATGAAGGGGAAGACCTTAGTGCAGTAATTCTTAAATACACCTCTTGCAGATGCACCATTTCCTTGAAACACTGAGCTGTGGAAGGTTGTATTGCTTTATATCATGTGGTTTGGAGACATTTTTATCTTTTTTTTAATATCACATAAACATCCTATCTGTTCCACTGACGTATGAAAAGTGTTTCCAAGTTTTGTTTTGTTTTTCTTTTTTTGCCTGCATCCCATACAGGTGGTAGGATTAGACGCAGAGGGCATTGTGTCAGAGCTAAATGCTAAGAAAACTTCAAAACTAAAAAAAAAAAAAAACTACTGGAATACATCTCCTTGTATCCTTATCCTAACAGCTCAGTTTCTTTTGAAGACCCTAAAGGTTTTCAGTCTCTGTTGTTGTTGTCGATTAGATACGAGGAGTCTCTGAGCTGGGCTGCTGGTTGGGAACAATCTGACTCTGGAAGAGAGGCTGGAGAAACAGGCCCAGGGTGCCCACCACACACACTATCACAAAGATCCAGAGGAACATACGATCCACCACCATGGCCACATACTTCCAGTCCTCTATCACCTGCAAATATACAGACACGAGCAAATTAAAATGTGTCACAATACAAGTTAGTTGAATGAATAAATTCTCTGCGGTGTGTTTTCTGTGGATGCCGCTATACCTTGGACTGGCCACTTGGGGGCAGAGAGTGTAACTGAGTGAATGAATGGATGAACGTGCATGTAATGTAACAGCCTTGCTACAACTTGCATCATGTAAATATACCTTGAATTCTATTGCGTTTGCCAGCAGTAAATTGGAACATGTAGTACACTTCTTTCATTCACATTCATGCCAATTTTCCTGCTTTGAATGGGAAAGTGAATCATTTGGAAACTGATTGAGCAGCATGATATTTGAACGTGAACACAGTTAAGATAAAGGACCCATCTCTATTTTGCTAATACCTACACTGAAATAGCTATTGACCCTTTCACCCCATTTTCAGTGCTGTCCTTGGTAGTTTTTGAAAGCAGCTATTTCTCATTTCTGGTTCCCTCCCCCATCTTATTGATTTGTCAGAGAAAGCAATTGATTACCAAAAGTCTGACTTCAATTTGGTAGAGGCTGGGTCACAGCCACTACTTAAGGTTAGTGGTATTCCATCCTGCACCTCTGGGGTCACGGACCATATGTTATCACATAATGTTATCACATCAATACAAACGCCTCTGGTCCAGTTTAGTGGGATTAGAATGGATGGAAGAGGATTACGTTGACTCAGAGCCAACTCTGAACTAAACCAATGATTTAGTGTCCCGCCCCTGAAACTTGTAGCTACAGCAAAAAGAAAATACAAAGTGTTTACATCTTTTAGAAAGAAAGAAAGAGCATCTTTTACTCATATTTTTTGTTAATTAAAACTTTAAACTGATGTACCTATTCATTATGTATTCTTTATGTTCTTTAACATTGTTCAATGAAACAACTGTTTTAATTGTGTATACATACACTTTGATCATCGTCATCTCCCATCATGTGCTCAGCCACAAAGCGCACCCCATTCACCGCCTCCTGGACATCGGCTACCCAGTCTGAATTGCTTCTCTGCTGGAGGTCCTGGGTGGAGGTGAAAACAGTGGGAAGGTAATCTGTGGAGCGCAGGTCCTCCTTCCTGTTGGAATGGGTGTAGCCCATGGAAGGGGCTACATTTTTGTGTCCTGGGGTGGAGAAGGCAGAATCGGAGGACAGCAAGGCAGAAGACGACATTGTGATTCCTCCTTTGGGTGTCCCTGAGTAACCCAAACCCAGAATGTTTCTCTTTGCTCGTAGGCACCGCTGTTGGCGGAGCTGCTGGCGGGCCGAGTTATTGTGAGGACGTCTCATGAAGAGCAAAGCAGGTAGTTTCACAAGAAAGATTAGCTTAACCCAGGATGGCATAGTGTGGGTGCTGGGGGAGCGGTGGTGCACGTTGAGCACACACACACTGGTGATGATTGAGAAGGTCACCAATACCATGGTGAACATCAGGTACTTGCCGATCAGAGGCACATCCAGTGAAGTTGGAGGAACAATCTTGGAGATTAAAAGCAGGAACACCGTGAGAGCCAACAGGACGGAGATACAGAGGGTCATCTTCTCTCCACAGTCTGAAGGCAGGTAGAAGACCAGGATGGCCAGAGAGGTGATCAAAACACAGGGGATAATTAAGTTTATGGTATAAAAAAGGGGCTTCCTCTTGATGATAAAGTCGTATGTAAGGTCCACATAGGTGGGATCCAGAGGATTGACTGTCCGTCTGCCTGGCAGAGCCAAGATATCCCACTCCCCACTGGGAGTGAAATCATCCATACTAGCCACTTCAGACTTCAAGATCAGGTCGATCTCAGTGTGGTCATACGTCCAAGAGCGGAACTTCAGGGTGCAGTTTTGCTGGTCAAAGGGAAAATGCTTGACCTCGATCTTGCAGGCGCTTTTGTAGATGGCTGGAGGAAGCCAGTTGATGCTGCCATTGAAAAGAACAATGGCATTGGTGAAGACTGTTACCTCATAAGTGCCATCAGCACTGTTAGAAAAGAAAGAAAGAGACTGTTAACTCGACTCTCTGAGGTTTGTGTTGTCAACATTGCAATCATAGTGCAGTTAAAGAAAACCCTATTGGGAAATTGTTTTGGTTATTTCTTACAAATGATTGCAATCCATTTTAAAAGCCAATTAAAATCCACAATCTGCTTCTGTTGTATATAAACTCTGGAAAGGCTTCAGAGAGTCATTTAAGTGAGACTTATTGAACAGGAGAAGTGATGACTGAGAGATTGCTTATCATGTCATCTCTCAGCCTTTTATACTGCATTGCTATTTTTCTGTAAATGTATGGCTTTATTCACAATGCAGTCAAGAAATATAAGGAAAAGTGAGAGAGACCAAAGACAAATTTTTTGCACAAATGATCGTATCTTCTATTTTTCAGAGGAAACAATTTACATTAAAAAACATAAAACATAGAACAAACATAAAAAATATCTCTGCGACGTAACTCTACAACAGCGCTTACTTGTTGTATAGAACAATATCTGGGAGCCAGATGTGTCTGGACGGAATACGCAGCTTGTCGATACCTTCATATTGTGCAGGATCCCATGATAATCTGTAATCCACCCAGTGCTGAAGAGACAAAGAACAGGCTGAAACCTCTGAAGTCCTCCACACACTTACTCAAGAGCAGCTTATTTCTAATTACATGCTTCATTATCAATGAAATATGTTTGGTGCACAATTACAGAGGCAGTTTGTTCCACATTGAAGTGAGGAAGGATTGATATGGTTTAATTCAAGTTCAAGTGGAAGGACACTTAACATTACAACAGGTTATTGAGAGTGTATGCATTTCATCACACTTACCTGGGTAAGCCAGACATTCGTCGTCATGATCTGTTCTCTTTCATTCTGGAAATGTAGAAGTGGTAGGGAAATTATTTTTCAATACAATTTCCAGCATTGAATACATTCAGAAAGAATAATATAATGGTTTGGCATTATATTTCCAATTATACCAAAAACACAGACTTAAAAAAACAGTGGGCTGTGGAAAAATGTTGTGTAGCTTGTTTGAAATCATTTGAAGTATTATGAAGGAGAAAAATACTATTTCAAAATCGCGTGGTGCTGATCTTTAGAAAAATTACAACAACCAGTAGGCTACACAGTAACACCTTTATGGAGAGCTGTTACGATTCAGAATAAATGAAAACCTGATAAATCAGTAGATAGTTAAACGTAAGACACGCAGATGAAATAGCTATGTAACTGATAAACAGTATACATTAGTTCAAAGTAAAGGATAAATTAGTGTCTCCTTCAGAAAGTGTCAGCATCTCAGACAGATGTTGCACCTGTAAACGTCTGATGAAGGGATCTTCCTAGTTTCTATCATGTTTATATCTGATGTCTGGTTATATAACTTGCAATATTGTCCCCTCCTGCCCCCTTGTTAACATGTGTTTATTGTCAGGATTGTAATCACATTGCTATGACACACATGCTCAAGTGTGCTGGCAAATGCAAATTACTCCAAAGGGTACAATGGGAACTCATAAGCTGAGACTGTGAATGTGTTTTGCTGCCTTGAACTGCAGCTGGGAGCCTCTGCTGTAAATCTGAGCAGGGCCTCTATCACTGGGGGTAAAACAGCTTTATGGCCCCTTTTAATGCAATGTGCTGAAGTTTCAATCTGGACATGACAGAGGCAGAGATCACAGCTCACCAGATCTATCTTCCACTTCATCCTTCCCCTTAGAGCTATGGCCTCTCAACACAGGTTGCTTTGTAATTAAATGCTCTCTCAGAGTGTCTTTTCTATCATTCTCTTTCTTTCAGCATCTTTCCTTTGCTGTCAACGACTTTGTTGTTCCTGTACTAACCCTGACACAAATAAATAAATGCAAGGCACACCCTCCTGGCAGCATGGTGGTGCCATGGGTAGCACTGTTCACTCACAGAGAGAAGGCCCTGGGTTTGAGTCCTGCTGGGACTTTTTTTTAGCTTTTCTGATGCTCCAGCTTTCTCACGTGAACCAAAGACATGTATATTTGGTTAACTGGCCGCTCTAAATTGCCCATAGGCGTGAATGTGAGTGTGAGTCTATATGTCAGCCATGTGATGCGGTATGTCATCTGAGCTAAGAGATGGACACATCCTCCAGGTGGGGATGGGGAATTCTCAGGCCTTACCACACTGATGAGCTGTGCCAGAGAAACCTGCAGCTTCACTGTGACTCTCTCAGTCCTGTTGACAGCCGGCCGGATGAGCGGATTGTAGCGTCCCTTTCCCAGCAACCAGTTAATAAGCCGCTCCTCTGAGTCAGCACTGCTGCTACCTGGTGACACAATTCTTATTTTTTTATACCCATATACAGAGTGTCTTGGTTGGTTGCAGAGATGCTATGACTTTGTGATCGCTGATGGACTCTGTGGATAGCTGTGGGACGATGTTCTCTGTGTGTAGCACTGATTCAAGTTATAGTTTGTTTTTGTTCTCAGGATTTATTCTTTCTATCTTTTTCTTTTTTTTTTACAAGTTTTGGGAAGAACTATGATTGCATTTTTATGCAGCCAACGTTAACTATTACTCCAACATATGATCCCATAGCCTTTATATATTCATGGCTGTCCATTGCAAAGTATCTTCTCCCTCTGTGTGTTCATTCAACTGCATCATACAAACTGAAAATATGACTTCCCCAAGTAGTCTTAAGGGAAACAGCAGCTGTCAATTAAGGAAGTCAGGGATGGCTGTGTTGTGGAAATGATATTAAAATGTGAGGGTAGCCCTAAAGTAATTTCCAAATAAGTAATTACATTTGGGATGAGGGCAGACATTTTCACAGCATGTTAATAATTTTGCATTTGCCTGAAGGCAAATCACTGGATGTGTCTTTAAATGAGACTAAGCCATGAATACCAATACTTACACTCCACCATCTTCCCTCATCCCTGATAAAGAATGACCGTGTCAAAGAGGTGAGGAAAAGTGCAATTGAAACTGATGAGTGGCTCCTCTCATCTGGAGCAGAATGAATACATGTAGCACTACATCTTACATTTTCTTTACATGCAGCCAGGTTTTTAATGCTCCCATATGTTCAAGAGAAAGCTCTGTAAACTTACTCATGTAATGAGGTGAGACTCTTACTGATAGGCCCACTGAAGAAGAATCGCTACTGTTGTCAGCAAAAATGATATTCAGAACTAAAAGGGATTAATCACTATGTGCTTTTTCGATGCAATGTGATGCAAAAGTAAAATTGATATTAAACTTTCAGCTTCAATGCTTCTCCTTTGCTTAGTGTCCAAGAGCCTGTCTCATTATCGTCCCTCAGACTCCTGGAGCTTCACAGGGCGTGGCATACCGACAATCTAGTCTCGCTGGACAGTACATGCTGTCATGACAATGCCTTTGTCAGTCATTTGGCTGAGATCCCATCCAGCACAGTCAGACCTCCACAACACTCTTACGCAGATGGTGTGTTGTCAAAGCCCTTGGAGACCGGAGTCAAACAAGCACTGGCTTCCCCAGAGGTGAAGGTCACTTGCAAAACTACCAAACTTGCAATCACCTGCTGTAGTTAGCCACTGTGTGTGTGTGTATGTGTGAACTGTGGATAAGGTCACCGCACAGCATACTGAAAAATATCTTGAAAAATGTACATTACTTGGTGACCTCAGAGCATATTGAACTATGTCAATGAACCAAAACAATGTGGAACACTCGAGCGAAGTGTTACACAGGGTGAGCACAACTTATTCCTCTTCTACTCCTTTGCATCCCACCTCTCAGTGATAATCAGTATTTATATTTATATATATCTTTTTCCTTTGTATGAAGAGGGTAAAGGAACTGAATGTTCAGTAAAAGAACTGAATGTTTGCGTGTATATTTTTGTTAAGGTTAATGACATCACAATGTACTAGCAAAATATGCTTTTTGGTACTCTTGTCACTCCATAAATACGACTTAATCTGCTGGAAAAAGCTACATGGTAAAGTACTGAGGTTGAAGAAGGGTTAGGATTAGTTTTTGTTCACTTCTATCATTTGTAAGGCCAATTTGTTTCTTAAGCTTTGGTTGTAACCTGACACACTGAATATCTTGAACCCAGCACCAGAGCTGACTGCTGATTTGGTGACTCCCAGGCCACATTTGATATCAGGACTGACTCATCAAATTGCCCTGTGTTGATATACAGAAGTATCACATCTCAGCTGGACTTGCAAAAATACCCCTTTTTTTCCTGTGACAATTTCCACCCATACATGTGATTGACTCTATACAATTTATATTGAAATGTACCTGAAATGTCAAAACAGATTAAAACAATTAAAGCAATACATACAAAATAGTTTAAGCTCTGCAGTCAAGCCACTGCGCTGAACAACACTCAAAATCAAAAGCTGCGATCTGACCAAAAAAAAACAAACATACACACACACATGAGACACTTCTCTGCACAGACACACTTTCAACCAAATATATCTGGAGCTGGCACAAGCAGCAGCGCGTGCTGTAACAGCCCAAATAAGTGAAAGTCCCAGATGAAAAGAAAGACACACTCACAGTGAACCAGAGAGAAGAAGTAAGCGAGGATAGAGAGAGCCCGAGTCATTTTCTCGGCACCATCTGGTCCGCAGGAGTTGTCAGTGATGAAGCCTCAAAGCTGCGGCGTTCAGCGCTCTTCCCCTCGGACATGCCGGACTCTGCGCTCTAGGTCTGGACACTTCACGGGCACATGTCCCGATGACTGAGAAAAGGAAGCACAAACCGAACAGCGAGAGCCGTTGTCCCATTTCGGAGTTACTCCTCAACAATCCGCCCCATAAGGTTCAACGACCCCCACCCCCCCACTTAAGGCAAAACTGGTCCTCACGCTCCGCCGACGCGCAGTGGCCAGCTCTGGCGCGCTGCTCGCTGTCCCCTGCAAGTCCCGAAGGTCCTGTACCCACACCAAAGGCTCACCAGCTGTTGTACATGGTGCTTCTCATACTGTGGCAATGAAGATGTTCTTCAAATATGTATATGTATATTTTAATAGGCATGAGACTTTTAGTCAACAGTAAATGCTTTATTAAGAACAAGTCTCCCTGACAGAATAATAAAAGCCTATTAGTGATGAGACCATTTTCTCACCTGTGTTGCAACAACACCGTAAAAAAAAGGCAACCATAACATGTAATATTTGGAAATAATAATTTTAAAGTAACATATTTGGGAATTTTGTCTGACAGAAGTTACAAAATGTATGTAATAGAAGTTTCTCTTATTTTGTGCCATTGTGTGATATATGTCCTGAATTGTCATGTGCCAGCACATGGCCCCTGTCCTCAGCTTCATCACTAAGACCAGCCTTGATATCTGAGCTGCAACACACAGTTGTGTGTTTTCACTTCACCACCAACATCACTTGACAAATCTTTGTGACTTACACTGCTTTGGCAAGTGTGCTCAGGAGAAAAAAATAATAATTTATTTTCCTCACCTCACTAAATCTCACATCCAGTACCAGAGAATGAGAGATTTAGTGAGGGGATGTCCAGTCAGACCAGGAGCAGTGCAATCTTAGTTTTGCAGATTTATAGTCCTCACACTGCTTAAAGCCTCATTATAACGACCAGTAAAGGAACTGTATCAGGCATGAGGGGCGGCACCAAGGACTTTCCTGGGGTTATAAATTTGAACTCCAAGGACTTCTATTCTGGATCATTGAGAGCAGATCAATAAAGGCTGATTAGGTTTAACCTTCTCTTACTTGAGCAGGTGACAGGGTGATGGACTCACAGTTCATTTGTTTCCAAAATCATATGCGTGCCAGACATACTGTTTAGAAAACAGATGTTTTCATAGAAAAATCAACCTTGAACTTTTGAAATCAAACGCAGACCAGTGGTTAAGCAGCATTTGTACCAAAATATAATTTCCATCACTGCAGATTATTTAATAAAGCCTATGCCTGTGACGCTCGATCAGAGATCATACATCTGCGAGGCGGCAGTAGACATATTGATACTGATGTGTAACAGATTTTGAGTTTTTGTTATTTACCACACTGTTTCTCATGTGACCCATTAGATTCATCTCACAAACAACAGAGGCTCCGTTACAGTGAACATCCCATCTGTTTTTATTCATCTTTTATTTTTGGATGGTTATTCAGTGCAGATGAAAGATATGTCACTGTGGTGGAATACTGACCATTGTGTAAGGTAACATTTGAAGCTGTTTACTTCTGTGAGAAAACCAAAATGCTTAGATCACTTTTGATATTCCACAACCCTGATCTCTTCACTCTATTATATAACCACCATATTGTTCTGATGTTGCCCCTGGATGCAAATTTCTCATTCAGAATGACCACTTGATAATCTTTCCCTTTTCATTATTGAATCAGAGGAGGGTGACGGTGCACTGTAACTGCATCCTGTGTGCTTTCACATGAGGGACTGGGGACAATTTGGGTTAGGGTCTGTTTTTTGTTGAGTTACAGTCTCTTTTCATTATAAAATGGAGACAGATGTGTAATTGAAAATACAATATACACCACCAGCTCAAATGTTATTAATATATTCAATCAACTTGAGATTTGAACTTTGATTCCATCCTAGCAACAGCCTTGACAGTACATTTTGAATATGCAGTTGTGAGAGACGCCTGCTAAGAAACGTGCCAGTTCATTTTGTAAATGGCTGCCTACTTCACCATATTACAGAGTGATGACAGTTTACAGAGACACATTCTGTGAAATGCTCAATATCGACAGTATAATTTTATAATTGGAGAGCACGAAGGTTGTTTGGACTTTGGATTAAAGCCAAGAATCTCATCACTAATAGGATACCATCCCTAATATATCAATGAGAGATGGATAAATGTTCCCCATCCCAGGATAAATTAAGGTGAAAAATGTACTTTATTTGATGACATAGAGTATATGATGCAATGAGCTGATTTCTGTGCTTGAATTGCCCAGTCTGGAGCCCCCCTCCCTTTTACATGGTCACACACATTACATTTTATCGTAAGTAGACACACAAATTATTTGAGCAAATCAAGTGAGATGTTAGTGGCTTTTTTTTTTATTGGTCCCAGTGTGACAGCACCCAGGGTAAAAACTTTCCATTTTATCAAGAAAGTGCAACATTCTAAAGCTTTAAATGGTAAGTAAAAGCCCAGACACAAAGGTATAACAACTGTCTCACCCTAGAGTTCACTGCCTTAGCAGTTCAATGGCTTTAATACAAAAGTATATAAGCCGTTTTGTGGTCACATTTTTTTTCTTTTTTTTTTAACTATGCTTATGTTTCAGTTAACAACAGTTTTATCATCTCTCATCTAAATCAACTTAATCCAGTTCACTCTAGTGGGAAGTCTGCTTTGTGTTTTAGTGGAGTTAGGAAACAGCTCTAAAACTGTAAGAAACACTTCATCGCAAAACAAATGACTAGAACCATAACACCCCAGGATAAATCTTCAGAGGAGATGAATAACTGCAATTGTATTCACAAATCATATATGAAATGATACTATATTGGAGTGGTTCTTTGACCCTTGTCTGTTTCTGCAGTGTGAGAGGTGGTATGAGCACTGTGAGCGTTCTGCAGGAGCCACATGACAGCTGAAAAGTGGACATTTTGACAGATGGACAGACAGTAAGTGTATGAGTGTGAGGGATTTTTCTGTGTGCCAGGGAAGCTTGATGGAAGAGAAATAGCTAATCAAAGAATTGCTGCTGTTGCAGTACCATGTTGCACCACTGCAATCTCACCCTGTGAGGGATATATATCAAACAGGCAGTTCATTACCTGGAGTGCTTGGCTCCTGTACCAGTGAGTCTCAGCCTCATGTGAAGATATTGATTACACGCCATCCACTGCCTGCAGGGGAACCGACCTGTCTCATTGGTTCATGCAAGATGTTTTAGGGTTTAGTATGATAATAATCTATGAATATACCTGCTGCCTGCATGTGTGAGTATGCACGCTGATACTTCCCTATTAGTTTATTTGTCCAGAGATACAGACCCTGAAAATGTTATCACCAAGTGAACATAATCATAAACAAAGGTAGGAAGTCAATAAATGTATTTACTATGAGAATTTTGTTTCATGCTTTATACGTTACACTGTTTCAGTATTATAAGTATATGTCAGAAGTAAACAGTCTTTTTATTACACTACACTACTTTTATTACAACTACTTTGCAGATTAATACACATGCAAAACATAAAATGATGAGCATTTCCTATAAAATGTAAGATGTAAGAGATAATATAACAATATATGGAGAAATTACAATTAGCTCCAACTCAACCAAGAGTAAAAATCAACTTGCTAATTAATTGTTAATGTTATATAACAACAATGTATGATAATATAAAACACTCAGGAGAGAAGTTTTCTGCCAAATAAAACTCTGACATATGAAACTAGGTGTGAACAATAAACCTAACAATGGATGAAATATGTTTGACTGTGGTGCAATGTGTCACCATGGCTTACTGCAACACTTGAAGAGAACAGATGGACTGTTTATACACCTGCATGATTCATTACATGGCATCTGTGTTTTTGTGCAAGTCAGTATTTGAAGCATTTCTAATTGATTTCATGTGAGACCACTTTCCCTCTCAAGTGAACTGTTAAAATTTATAATCATGTCTTAAAAGACAAGGGTCGCGTCTTTGCAGTATCAAACAGAACAATAGCTTTTATGTGAACATACTGGAGCAGTTCAGTGGAAGAGTTTATCAGAAGTCAACAGTAAACACTTAATGTTTAACACCTCTTGGCCTGAAGCACTATAAAGCCAACCACATTCTGTCAGACCACAGAAATGCATTAGACATTGACCATGAAAGAATTATTTACTGTTCATTGATTCATGTTTGTGCAATTAATCAATTTTTATAAGGCATATCTTTTAAAGGCAGCGTGGTGAGACTTTCACTTTAGAAATGACCGACACATCCACGCTACATTTGGATGGATGCAGTTCATAGAGGAATATTTGTTGAACACCTTGCCTTTTTCTTTAAAAACAAACCAACAGAGATTGGAAGGGTAAATGGAATTCGATAGACGGCCAGTGTAAGGGCTTATCTCAGTGGTCCATATCTGTTTGTCAGACTGAGCAGTCGGTAATGAATAGTCTCTGGAGAAGACAGATTAGCTTGTTCATTTTCTGCCTGTCAGTGATAGACAGGAAGGTGAGACCAGTCTCGAGCGTCCAATATGGCATACAGCAAGACTGAAGAAGATAAATAGTCTTACGTGACACCTGCAGACTTAATATGACCTCCTCAATGTACACTGCAGTGCCATTTTTTTTACAGGGGTATTAAACTACACCTGTCTCAAGGTGCAGCCCCACAAATCCTGAAGGGATCGATTGGTCTGGACCATCCCTGATCTCCTCTTCCCCCCAGAAGTCTGATTTAGAGGTGGCCTTCCCCTAATGTCCACAGTCAAGGAGCTCGTCTGGCCGTTTTAGCCATCAAAGCCTCCCCTAAAGTGGATTGAAAGTTGAAAGACTGGCATACCAAAGTGTGTGTCACAGTTGAGAAAGTCAGAGGCTGACAGACCAAGAACTGGAATGAAGAGCTGTCATACTTTGTTGCTCATTAAACTGAAGGCATTTTCGAATTTTTAAATGGTGATTTGGGCACAGAGTAAATAGAAAGCAGACAGATTCATTGCTCTGAGTGCAGATGATATGCACTTGAACATGTATGTAAAGCAGGATATTTGTGAGACTGCGTGGGTGAAAACGTGAAACACCTCAACAGTCGTCACATGTTAAGAGAACTGTAAAATTGATTCCATTTGACACTGTGAGGTCCTTTACGTAGGCACTATTTACTGACATGCATTCCCTCAGTCACAGCTGACTGGAATCAATTCTTTCTGTCCTAGATGAGATCTTAATGTACTTAGAAAGGTGTCTCCAACACCTCCAAGATGAGTGCTTGATTGAGGCAAAACCATGCAAACTATGTCTATTTATAAATCTTTTCTTTTTGATTTTTTGGGAGAGTTAGATCTCGGATAATAAAAAAAAAACAACAACAACAAAAAAAGAAGAAGAAGAAAAAACAAATGCAGGGAGGGAGACAAACAGACAAAGGGAAGCAAACAGATAAACAAGAGTGTAGGTAGGTAAATGGAAAATGTGCTCCTGGAGTATATTTGCTGTGTAACCTCTCTCGTCTGTCCTTAAAGACAAAGTGTCTGACACCTTGACAAAATAAGGCTGTCATGGTTATAAAACAAGGTCAAGTCTGGTGCATAATTCACACATTGTAACAGCTGTGGTTGAGAAAAATAGTTACATATTTTGCACATCTTGCAATTCAATGTGACGTTTATTTTCCAGTCGCATCTTTTACAATCAGCCAGGACCAGACAGACAAGCCAGAAAGCAGACATTAGTAAGTGAGCAGTAATTAATATCAGTGACATGCTGATTAATGATTGAGATTCAGTGTTACTTCTTACCCTGCACATATGTATTCATAAATGTATCAAGGACCTTCACCCCCAAATATCAGAGGTAATTTGTGATTAACCATAAATAAACCAATTTATATGAGAAGTAAAAAATGCCCAGTTCCCCAAAAATACATGAGGTTAGTGTTTTAGTGTCTTAAAGTGCACTCCATATTTCCTTGCACACAGTGGTATTGTAACTGTTCATTCTGGACATAAAGTCAGTGTCTGCCATTGATATTGGGTCATGAAAAAAAATGCTACATCCAATGCTCAGAATTCATTTGTGGTGAACAGGAAGAACTGGAGACTGTGGCCCTATCCAGACGTAACTATGATGGAGTAGGACTGACAGTGCAGCTCTGGTGTTATTGGACATCGGGAGCTGAATCTCTCTCCTGGGGCTCATACAGTACGGTCAGAATAGAGCAGATTCAATCAATACCAATCAATGCTAGACATGGAAATGACCCACCTGGGCCTGACCAGGAGTGTGAGATGGATATGAGGGTGGTCCTAATAGGAAGATGCATCTTTGGGAGCACAAGATTGAGGTGGGAAGCTCATTATTCATCACATCAACACAGCTGAGTTGGCTTTAATCCTATGGGAAGAAAAATGTTCTAGTTTTGAAGAAAAATGTTAAGGCTGTTATCAAAAACTTTAGTTTGATGTATGAATTTCAAGTGTTGCTTTTTGAACCATTGTGCAAATGATGTTACCGACCTGTATGTCACTGGAGCGTTCATTGTGGCCATTGCACAGTGGATATCACGGGTTAATGACGTCTGTACATTTAGCCAGGATTATGTTGCAGTGATTCAATTCTGTGTCTGTGTTACAATCAAACCAGCTCTCTAGGGAGAGGGATAGAGAGGATAAAGCCTCTCTGTCACATCCATGGTGCTCAAGAGACTACAGATGCCCTCATCTCAGAGATCTTATCCTTGGAGGGGGTTGGGTCCACATGGTTAAGTGACTGATTGCTGCATGTCTGTCTGGACTGGCTGCTAATGATGCAGGGCAAAGATAATCAGCTAACCACAGGCACCATGGACGGTAGTTGCTCCGAAATAAGAGAAACAGATTGGATGTGAAGCTGCATTTCCCACATGGAAATCCAACCATTCATCAATTAGCTGAAAGCAAATACCCTCAGGCGAAGGAGAATAGTTTGTTCCGAGTGGAGAGGCTGTAAAATGTTCTTTCCATCCTGTCTGTCTGACATGTCACAAGACAGACAGATAAAACACTGCGATTTTGTAAATTACAGAAGGCTGTACAGAGAAAATTTGACCTACAGGTTATCTCTATACATGGTGTATATATCTACCAGGGCAGACAGTAACAAACACATATGGAAACACTGTTGCATTCTAAACTCAAAACCAACCATCTGGTCAATCACAGCAATATAAATATGAAACACAAACTTTACTAAAATATAATGAAAAAGCATCCACCATGTTATGTAAGATTATGTGCTAGTTCAAGGTGCCTCTTGTGATTCTGTGCAAGGTACAAAAAACAAAAACAAAACAAAACAAAAACACACCTGACATTTTGAAAAATACACTTTTTTGTGCATTGACAGAGAGTTAGATAAAGATACAGTTGGGAACCAGTTGGCTTGTCTTAGCAGATAAGCACTGTTAGACAACAATCACATCAACAAAAACTAACTGCAGATATAGGTGTTGTGGCTGGGGTTTGGACCAACAGTTTCAATGTGTTTAATAAGTTCACAGGAAAAAGTGCAAAAAATCACACAAGAAGAAAAGGAAAACCCATGGGTGGTGGCAGGAGGCAGGCTGACCACAGTGTTGAGGAAGGAGGCCAGAAAAAGGAGCAAAAAACCACATGTGAGTCAAAGCCAAGTACAAAGCATGGACTGACAAAAGTCACACTACAAGAACACTAGGATAAAATGCACTACCGAACAGGACAGTGACTCCGTTTACATGCAGTCAATATTCAGGTTAAGGTCAATATTCCGGTTTCTGAAACATTCGGAATAACCGGTTGACATGTGTGAGCAAACAGGGTTATTCCTGTATATATGGTAATTGTAATCAATTGGGATATCCTGATCAAAACATCGAGGACAACGTCTCGACGCACGGAGAACGTCAGCGTAACTTTTCCCTCACCCTCTTGTATCTCGCTATCCCGTACTTCTACCGTCTACAAAAGACATGATGTTCATGTCTTTCACCACACTAATGGGGTAATGTAAAAATCGCCATGTTTACAACAAGTAATTCCTGTACTCAAAAGACCAAGATTCCTTGCAAATAGAACATGCACAGAACACAAATTAATATATATAAGATATCCCAATAGGTGTATAAATGACCAAATATTCGGGTTAGAAAAGGAGTAACCCAGGGGTCATTTTTGGACTTTTAAAAACCGGAATATGAGCATATTCCGTTTTTTTATATGGCCGAGAGCAACGGGGTAATGCTAATATTCCGGTTATGAAAGGGTTATTGACTGCATGTAAACGTAGTCAATATCATCTGGCAGAGTGGTGAAGACTGGGCTTATGTAGAGGTAGGTGACTGCTGGTGATTCAGGACAGGTGTGCCTCACCTGAGTCTGGGAAGAGAGAGTAGCCAGCCATTGCTCCTGCCACAACCTGCAACAGAAAAAACACAAAGGGGAGGGGGAGAGCAGATAGGTTTGCAACAGACTGATGTTGGCAAGAAATCACAAAGAGGAAGAAATATAAATAGAAGTAATACAAGAGACATATGTCCTTCGGTGTTAAATTAACATTTGAGACATCTATATATGCCTTTAATGTCACTCTTTATGACTTTTGTTTCCCTTGTATTTGATTGATGATTTTCGATTTCCAATTTAATAATCAAGTTATGTGACGTATAATTGTAACAGCTTCTCTTTGACATTAGAGAGCAAGGTTAGGGTGACATCCTTAAGTTGATTATATGTGTGTTGTAATAGTGCATAACTTTGTCTGACCTCCTAATCCTAAAACAAATTATGTCCCTGGCTGCTCATTTAGAACATGGTAGCTGATGTGGAAAACATCTAAAGGGAAAGTCTGACATGGATTCAGGCTAATAGGAAAGTTCGCAAATACTTATTTCTATATGTAGATCAAAATATTGTAATTTTTTAATACATCATTTCACTCTCTAGTTCAATGCAAAATGTCTACAAATCTTGAATCTGTTCTGCTGAAGTTGGATGAACAACTTGACCAGCATGAGAAGTGTGTTTTTTTCAGATCTGTCTGATTTTAATCTCTCTGGGTGTTGCCCTGTGAGCACTGCCCAGCATGAGGTTACTGGTTGGTCCACAGGTAGAGGTAAATTGGATGTGTCACAACTCCTGAGACTCCAGATGGTATGTTGCTCACCTTGAGACCCTCTCCTTACTGAATTCTCTGCTGCGATCAGAGTCATTGGTGGAAAATGTTATCTGTCTCACACAGCTCCTCGTCACAGCCACCATATGTCCGCACATTTTCTCAGTGTATGATATACCTCCCTCTTCTTCATACCTGTCCGTACTCAGAGGAGAGGAAAGTAGTCACCAGACAGGTGCAGAAACTTAACGTATTCCTGACAAAACATGGCTGTGTAAAGATTCTTCCAAGAATCCAAGCAGTGACAAGGTTTTGACTGGAAGATCAGAACATACGAGTTGCCACCCTCGAAAAACTGGTTGTTTGTTGGGTTTAATTATGGTTAATAATTCGTGTTTTTTTTCTTTCTTTTTTGCTGCAGTAACAACACACTGTAGAATTAGTTATTGGCCATTTCAAAGGAGTTTTATAGTTATAGTCTGTAATCAGACAACTACACCTTACTGAAGGTCACTAATGAAACTGGTCCAGACTTGCTCCCTCACACCTTTAAAAGCAGATGGTTCTGATATGGTTACTCAATATGACCCCAAGCATCGCCAAACACATAGGCAATCTGACAAGTGATTTGTTTGGTTCTTACAAGATGAAACTCTATATTTCTGTCTCAGCTATCGTACACACCAGTTTGTCTGGTGCCTGCTGAGTTTGGACCTAGTTGAGACAGCAACTGAATGCTTAACTGTTGAGACCTCAACAATAACTCTATCCAGGACTGAGTGAATGCTATTCTCTTCCCTCGTTCATGTGCCTTGCATTATCATGCTTGTTGCCCAAGGCAATACAGGGTATGATTTAGATGATATTTGTCCTCTTAGCTAATTGACTTAAGCTGGCCCTCCTTCCCTGATTGTCAGCCTGTCAGGGTCTCTGTACTGGCCCTATAAACTGTATTAGCATTAGGACGGATAGATTGGCAGTGGTGCACTCATTTACAAGACCCCTTCCTCTGGTCCATTTTGCCTCTTGCCAGAGCTGCAGTGCCCCAGAAAGTAAATAGACTTTGGCTTAAATGTGATTATCCTGCAGTTTACTTGGTTAGGCTGTATGAGAAACAACAGATCCCATTGCACAGTGATGCTCCACAGATAACCTTTATCCAATTAGACTGGTGCAACACAGTCCCTTTATCCATTACACTACAAAAATACATCTCTTTACAAAATATTAGGATTGTCATATATTTGCTTTGAATATTTGCATTCAATTATATTACTGTTTTGTAATAAAGGCATTCTTTTGCCCACCACAATATACATTTTAATGTGTCAAAGCTTTAATGTGACTTCATTCAAGGCATTTATTGTCGAAAGAGCCAGATGTGAAAATCACAGTTGTCAGCGGAAGCTATGAAACCAGCACTCAACACTGTTGATGAGCTGTGTTATATTTTTAACGCTGATAGTGTTGTAGATGCTGATTCTCTCATTGCTTCGTTATTGTGCCTTTGCTGGCGTGGTTAACTTCTTTTTCCTCCAATGACAGTAATGACTGTTCTATACTGTGTTGTAAATGCTACAATAATAACGGAATCATCGTATTGTATCGTTGTGACTTTCCTATTACCTTCCTACGTTTACATTGAATCTGCTTTTGAATGACCAGTGTCACACCTGCACACTTATCCTTGAACCCAGAATCCATAGCTTTAACTTTTTTACTGAAGAAGTAAAAGGACTGCTGAGACACTTCTAACGATGCCACTGCAGTTCAAGGTGACATTTGCTCTTTATTCAGTACTATTTGAAAGTAATGGCCCTCTGTGGGCTCATTGTAGAAACACTTAAGTCGACTAAGACCCATTGAACAGACAAGTGCCTTTATAATGTAATTATGTTTTGCAGGACACTGGTGTAAAAAGTGCATGAAACCAATTAGTATAATACACTGTATACTTTATCTATAATTTATAACAATATAGTAATAATAATACATAGTACACCTAATCTTCTTTTTCTTTCTTTCTTTCTTTCTTTCTTTCTTTCTTTCTTTCTTTCTTTCTTTCTTTCTTTCTTTCTTTCTTTCTTTCTTTCTCGTGCAGTCACAGTAAATTTAGAAAATTTTGCTCAGCAAGGAATCATCAACATTAATGTACCAACATTAGCTCTTAAACTTGTCCCAGGCAGATTTCTAGTGTTCAGTTTTGCACATTACTTTCTGTCTCATCAGTATTTCATTTTATTTTCTCCCTAGTGTTCTGGATGCAGTGTTCTTGTGAAAATTTCACTGCAAACTATAAAGGGTTCTCTGGGGAACAATTTCCCAAGCTGCCATAAAGAAAGCAGCCTGATAAGACTGCAACTGAGGCTGTTGTGCTCTCCTCCATGATGAATGTGATATGTTAAAAGCTTTTATTTTGATAAATTTATGGTTAAATGTATTTATTTCCTCTGTACAGGCGTTTTAATTATTATAGGAATCTGCTATACATTCAACATACATGATAAATGATCAGCTGTCCTGATAGAACCTCTTTTTTTCTTTATACTTGTAGATGTCTTTCAATGGTGTTTATTAAGAGAGACTAGTTGCATGTCATATATTGAAATGGGTTGCTGCTGTTTTACTGACTGTTTAGAGATCATCAGAGAAGCAGGCATGATCAGAGTGTCATTGTGCCAAATAGAAATTCGGCCATTTTTACTATATTCCCAAGGTGAAAGACATGTACTACTGTCTGGTCTTAATACACTTCACACTGATAACTCTTACTGGACTGTGCACAGACTAAAATATAGCAGTTACCAGTGAACTAATTTGGCTCTCTCTTAATCTGTTGGTCTCAACTAGGACAGTTCTCACCTTAAACTAAATTGCACTGCATGTCAACACTGCTTGCTGAATAAACATTTAAAGGCATAAACAAGAAATATTTCACAGAAAGGCCTTACCATAGATTAAGCCTATGGCAGCTACTGTCCAGCCCTGAGTGTGACAGACAAAGGTTCTCTGTAGATGAAATAGCATCTCTGTCAGTTGTGTCGACAAAGAAAAGGACATATGCTACAGTCAGTAACAGGGCTCTGTTCTGTGTGTACGCTCACTGTTCCCCAGAAGAAGAGTGAATATTGCTCTTCTTTGGTGGGAATGGTGCTGTCTCCTCTGACAAACTGCCCTGCTGTATGTGGTGAATCAGCAGTGTTGGCGGTTGAGGGATGGCTTCAGCTATCCAAAAGTAAACACCTAAACACCTCTGAATCCCTACAAGACCTTGGTTTGACAGTGTAACACTGTTGTGGCTTGGATGTAGTTACTTTTTTCTCATCATGAACAATTCACAAGAAGATGTCCCTGCAAATATTGTTCATAAAGAGTCATAGTGGACTAAGAAATTGAACTGGCTGTTGTTTAGTCCCCCGCTCCTCTGTAAATACTCCCAGTATACAGTATATTCAAATAACACAAGGTTTTAATTAGGATGGTGCTGCCAATTACTGACACACTACGATGTAAATGGGATGATAAAAATAAAACATCCTAGCAATTTCAGGTTTACATCTTTTAATGAGGTTTAAGGTCAAGCTGAAGAGGAGGCATGTAGAACCTTCATGCTGGCCTTTGTGACTCCAGCTCTGGAACTGTTCATAAAGAAATAATAAAGGTTGTAAATGGTGGGAAATGATTTGCTCTCGCTGTCTGGGATGAAATGAGGAGACAAGGCAGGGTTTAATTAAGTTTTCGTCTGGTGCAAATGGAGGACAGAGGGGCAGGATAAATCTCTGAGGACAACAGCAATCTGCCTCTTTATTAGTGCGTACACAAGCGGTGCCGTGACAAACTACACGTCAGCTGCTCAATCATAAAACATTGCTGAGAACACAATCAGGATTCAACCAACGACATTTGTTTTGGTTTGTTCTTACTCTTGACAAGCTTCATGTTCGCCTCTGTGACACTCCTGCCAAAACTGTTTGAGACACCCAGGCTTAAGTGTATGAAATATAATTCTGACACTGAGATCACCAATCCATTTCACAGGTGTTTATTTCCTCCCCTTCATTTGCATGTCTTCCTCATGAATGAAGTGAATGTAATACTGTAGGTGCGATCAATAAGGAATCATATACAATATCTTTCCCCCTGCAGTGCTATAAACAGCATGAAAAATGATCGTGTTTTACCTTTCAAATATTCTGCATAGTGCTTTTTTATAAATTGCTTGTCAGTACTTAGTAGAAGGACAAATGTTTCTGTAACTAATATAAGAGCAAGGAATAAACCTCTTGGCAGCTGTCAGTTGTGGAAGGATGCAATGCAATGTATTTGCATGGCGGGTTAATTGCTTTTGGCAGGATGTTATACAACTGCTATCCTCTATAACACAACATCCTAACATTAGGCACATGGGGAGGATAGTCCCTCAACACAATCTCCTCAGTAAGCTATCGATACGCAGTAATTACACAACAACAAGGATGGATGCTATTGATTTAACCTGCTAGTGAAAAGTCAGCCTGGGTACCACAGGTCAGCAGCTTCAAAATTGGCCAGGGAGTTAAATGAAGCGGAACAACCAGATGGAAGAGTAGAGGGTATGTGAAGGATTGAGAAAGTAACCCTGAAAACATTCATTCACTTTCTATACCACTTATCCTCACTAGGGTCACGGGTGAGCTGGCGCCTATCTCAGCTGACTTAGGGTCGAGAGGCGAGGTACATCCTGGACAGGTCGCCAGTCTATCGCTGGGCAACCTGAAAACACGACACATAAAATGACATTTCATCTCATACTAAGCAATCAAGGCTATTAGTCATAGAATTCCACTTCATGAGTCATAAACAGAGACAGCCTTGTTAAAATCTGAGAGTGACCTTTAATCAGGAATTGAGCTCATCAAGCTTATTACTACATTAAGTCCTGTTCACATATACTGCAGGATTTTTTTCCCCCAACCAATTCAACCAGTTTATCTTCATATCTTTGAAGGAGGTAAGCTCTGCTATTAAAACTTAAATGGACAGCTAATAATTTGTAAACCTTTGTGACCTGCTCAGAATAAATTACTGTGATTATAGTATATAGTATAGCCATTCTCCTGACTTCTGAATGTCATTACTCACTGCAACAAACTAACACACGTGGTGAAGCAGCCACCAAGTCACACACCCAATGATACAAATGCATTACTAAACAAAATAACAAAGAGCAGTGTCATAAAAATAAGGCTGGGCATGCTTTGTGTTATCCACATCCACCTTTGTTGGTTTTAAAGTGTCACCTTCATTCTTCCTGCCCAAATCCCCCCCAAAAATGAATTACAGTGTTTGCTAGACTGGAACCTTGACCTTTCCTGAAAAACCATTACATTAACGAATCCCATGACCTCACTTCACTGAGTTCTGGTAGATTGTCAGACTTTAGTGCACACATTTGCAATATTCTACATGACGAATCTTAAAATTTGTCAGGTCACATACATTGAGGTTGAAATGGATGTCTGGCAGTGGGGCTTTGGGTGTATGGAGACAGACCTGTGTTCATATGAGACTGCTGTCATGGTTTGAATCCTGGTCAGGTTTGGACCAGGAACCACCTGCATCCTTGTAGTCTGTGGGCCTTTATAATGGCATGCCATTATAACAGCCCACAGACTACAAATCATTACATTATTCCAACCTGAAATGTAGCTCAACAACTCAGGTGAACTAGTCATCCCCTGCATACTTATATGTAAAGGTGATTTGCAGTCTTCTGCTCAATACAGTCTATGTCAGAAGTACGGCAGGTTTGAGAAATAACACATGACTATATTAGACACTGAACTTATGCCAGTATGTGTCCTGGTCAGAGCATCATGGAATACTAATTTGGAGAAGACCAAATAAAAGAAAGGTTATCCCTGCTGAAAGGGTGAGCTCATGGTAACATAATTAGACCAGACAGCACAACAGTATTTTGGTCCAGTCAGCTGCTCCCAGATCTCTTCTGATAACAGGCAAATAAGGGACAGGCTTTTATCGTTTGCTTTAAAAGTTCGGTGTTCTCCTTGAAATCCACCCAATCCACAGCTAATTGAATTCAAGGACTTAAAGTAGCGATTGCTTCTTGAAGACTATATTGTGCTGTCTCCCCAGTATTGACCTTATCTGACTGTGAATCTGAAAGTCCAAAATATTTTTTAAATTATTCTATTATTTATTTTAAATTAAGTTTTCATTTTCCAGAGATAGTGATCAAAAGCTTTGAGGCAAATATGCAGATTGACTCAGCAGTGCTATTTGTTCAGCCAGTAAAACTGATTGAAGAAATGTAAACAGTTTGTGAATAAAAACATCATAGATGTCCATGTAACCTAAAATACAATAGCCATCAGTTTGTGACACAGTTTTAAGTGTGTCCTTCCGTAAACTTGACTGTTAAGATGTTTAGGCAACACTACCCCCTGATGGGCACCAGGTGCTACTACAGCAAGGATCTATACAATGTGCCAAATGTTTCTTTGAGCGAAAGATAGCCCTCCAGGAGCATAGAGCATACCACAGATTATTGTGCTTAGTTGTGAGCAGTTTAAATTTTTTGACAGTTCAGTATGCATAAGGCACTTTGGCCTAGCCAGCAGTCAAAAAATACGAATCTATGGTCTGTATTTTTTAGATGCAAAATTATATGCAATCAATTTTCCAGTTTGACAAAAGATGCACAGAGATAGGGGAAGGCATGATCCTTGGACATGATCAGTACTTACCTACCTCATGTCTGAATGTGTTTTTTTCATTTATAAATACACTGACCTTCATATAATACAGAACACAACTGAATAAATGCAACAATGCTTTCTCATTTTGATGCATAAGAGAGTTCAAAAATTATTTGTGGAAATATTGTTTTTCACCTCTCAGGCTCTTTTGAAATATTTTCCTGCTATTAATTAATTTTGATATAGTTGCAAGTTGTGTTCATCATGAGCAATGAAATAAATACATTTTGCCTCATTTAACTCCAAGCAGGCCTATCCTCTATACAAAACAGGACACAATGGCTGTTCTTTTATATCATAGTATGAATAAATGACACAATCTTATTGCCAGATACTAAGCTATGCTTATGAAACAAAATGGAAAGAGTCCCTTGACCACTTCTGGAAATTGATATGTTGCAACCATCCCCAACTGTCACCAGTTGAATTCTTACATTAAAATGCAAATAGTATGGTGTGATCATCTTTAAATGGTATGCGTAATTAGATGACAGATGTAAGTTTAATATGAAAAAGTTTGGTTGGTCTAGCTCATACAGTTGGAGCTGTCCCCACCCTCCTCTATG
Source organism: Selene dorsalis (assembly GCA_900303245.1). Classification (NCBI taxonomy): domain Eukaryota; kingdom Metazoa; phylum Chordata; class Actinopteri; order Carangiformes; family Carangidae; genus Selene; species Selene dorsalis. The sequence continues at coordinate 50,206 of OMNW01009248.1, forward strand.
CCTTACCCGAAGAAGGAAACGTGTTCTTTTACCTAACACACCAAATAAAATCACAACGAAGCTGTTGTCCCGTGCTTATGTTTAACTGAGAGGTCAGAGTTGTTAACTTGCTTTTATTTTCCCACCCTGAAATAAATTGAGGACGCGCTGAATGCTGGGATTCTGCGGGAGCGGGGAGATTGCAGTACGCCATCTTTAAACCCCACAAGAGGCCAGCTACAGTTGTACACCGGGATGAAAAACACTGTCCCTACAGTGGCTTATAAGTTCCGATCGTGGAGGTTGTGTGATTGTTTCCCGACTGAGTAAATAATAAGGAGCTGTCCGAGGGGACTGTGAGAAGACGGTCACGGGACACCGCGAGCGCCTTAAAATGTTGTTATGATAGGCAGACAACAACAATAGACGGAAAGACAACAACAACGGACTGGCTCGCTAACTCGCTCGCTAGCATCTTGCCAAGCACTGCGCTGTTTTCAGATGCTAACTGAAAGCTAGCTAACGTTAGCTACTTCGTTAGCAAACCCGTCCGGTCGCGCTGAAATTTGCCCGGACGTTGTTTACAGCTGGTACTGGGTATCCAGCTTCATCTACCGGGCCGGTCCGTCTTTACCACTTTGTGACCGATTTTGTACAGAATATTGAACCGTGGCTTTAGCTAGCTAAAGGCTAAGTCCCGACTTCTCCCACTCCCCAGCGGCCCAGCCGGAGATGCATGGAAGATGTCGGTGTCGGGGCTGAAGGCCGAACTGAAGTTTTTGGAGTCCATTTTTGATCCAAACCACGAACGCTTCAGGATCATTGATTGGAAGCCCGATGAGCTGAGCTGTCAGTTTAATGTAACTGGGGAAAAGCTGTTAATTATCCACTGTAACATAACGGTAAGTGGACAGTAACACAAGTACCGGGATTTATACACTTCCCTCGTTGATCGCTAGCGAGCTAAAGTTAGCTGGCTAACTTGCTAGCCTGATAGCAGGCTACCTTAACAACGGTACAATCCGGTGCTACGCTGGACTTGTTTTTGCGTAGTTTCATTTGTGTCACTTTGGGATGTAGAGCTTTGGTGGTTGGGTCGTTGGCCGGACAGTCTGACATTTACACAGTGTTGATAAGAAGCTATAGCTGTTAGCTATCGCTGCACTCTTAATGCTAATGCCGTCAACTCAGATTCTGCGTTATTTACTGACTGTATTGAACCCGACAGCACACAGACAGATATATACGTCAAATGTGCTGATGTGACCTTGTTTTGTTTGTTGTGTCCCACTGTCTTGTAGGAATCATATCCATCTACGCCGCCGATCTGGTTTGTGGACTCTGATGACCCAAGCTTGGCGCAAGTTTTGGAGAGGTTGGAAGATGTGAGAAAAGGCAGCACCCTGGTATTTATCCCGAGTCGCTTGTTTTTACGGTTTATCACTAAGGAAAATGTCGCGATTGCTCTAGACCATGTGAAGATCTGCTTACAAATTTATTCCTCTTTGTGCACTTTGTCTGTCCCCCCTAAATGTTGTCAGAAATCACACACACATATACACCTACACTTACATACCCACGGTAGGTTTGGTTTAACTAATTCTGTGACCGCTTGCTACAAGACACAGGTTATCTTGTGATACAGCAGTAGGCTTCAATGAAGCATAAATGAACGCTGAGCATTTTAATGCCCAGCTGACTCATTTTTTAAGTATTCAGAATGATATGTTAAAACAGCGTCAGTACTAGTCTCAGCCATGTTGCTCTCATTGTATAGCTGAGGTGTATGACATGTGACTGAATCAAGAGACTATGCCTATTCCGTCATAACTGAGTTTCTTGGCTTTACAAGTATTGAGCAGGCTGTCTCTCAGTAGGACTGTTTTCTGTGCATTATCACGTTATAATGGCACCCTGCTGTGATGAGCTGCAACTTAATGTGCAGATAATGTTGGTGCCAAGTAATCATTTTACACTCCTCCTTTATTTGGGACTCATCTAATGTTCTGGTTATGATATAGATGTACTGATTATAGGCCACACTTGGCATTGTTGGACAGACTGTCAGTGTTTTAGACTGCACATGTTGTCCTCAAACAGGCTTTACTTCATTCTTGTAAGAATTTTGCAATGCTGGCCTAGTTGTAGAGATGTCATTGGTGCAGGCTGAGATATTTGCCATTTCAGTATTACACTCTCAACGTTCACACAACTGTGATCTGTATACAATATATTTCATATGAGCATTCAAACATAAATGTAAGCTCGAATGTGCTGTTTAAATATGTGTGACTTTCAACTTGGACAGAGGGATAAACACGTCTAGATGGGCAGGTTTTCAAAAGGCTAAATGGCTGTTTCATTAGATCATAAAACAATCTTTGAGGTCAAAAAGTCTGTGGCAAGCAGCTCCTTGTGTAATTCTATGTATGTGGTGACATCCTGAGCTTAGTTAGCCTACTTATTCAAGCTGCATGCTCTGTTTGTAGGACACAAAATAAGCTTTTTATAGAAGTGCTGTCAGATTTTTAGACAGAAGTTTTTGTCAACATTCAGATAAATACAACATTACCAGTGCTGTCTTTTTAGGTAAAGGGCAAACCTTGCATTTCTGTGAATAGATAAGATCAGTCCACTTTCTTACTGTTGCACAGATGTTTCTGTGGTAGTCTGTATTCGAATTGCACCAAATTTGCAAAGGCAGCACACACTAGCTGGTGGCAGCTTTTTTTTTTGTGTGTGCTCAAACATCTTTATTCTTCCTGCACATATCTGCCGTGCTACTAAGTTGAGTGTTTTATGTTTAAATCCTTACTTTGAAGTCATATGTGGGTAGTTTGCCCAAATTTTATTGCTACACTTACAGATTGCTGAGTTTTACATTGCAGTGCCAGTCAGAATGCCTGGTGACACATTCACATGCTTTGTGAATGATGTAAACATCGTGTTGACTTTTGACTTACACAATCACGAATCACTCATTCTAGATTCAAGAATTTGTCGTATTCAAAATGTCATCATACTGCAGTGAAGCTCACTCACAAATGCATGTGCTGGCGTTTGTCATGTCTGATATGTGTGCCGTGTGGATTTGCTGCGTCGCTGCATTTGCAGTCTTGAATGGTTTGTCTAACTCTGTATACCCTCGTTTTTGTGTTTGTTTGTCTTTATAGCTTTTGCAGCAGTTGAAAAAACTTATTTGTGACCTTTGTCGGTTGTACAACCTTCCCCAACATCCCGATGTTGAGATGCTGGACCAGCCCCTGCCCGCAGGCCCTGTGGGACAAGACCGAAAGGCAAGGCTGCCTAGTTTGTTCTTGTCAACTTGCCTCCCTATGGCATGATACTGTCAGAATTTGATTACATTTAAGCAACATACATGCTTCAATTAGGATGTTTTACTATGCACTTCAAACCACTTGTAATTTATATGACTTGGTTGTCCGAGCTCATCAGTCGGCTCTTCCTTGTTCCATGATCAGTTAAATGTGTTTGTTTTTTTTTTATCAAAAGACCAGTCAGCAAAGCCACTTAATCCGTTGTCTGTGGTGTGTTTTGTATAGCATGGCACAGAAGAGGTCACATCTGAAGAAGAGGAGGAGGAGGAGATGGGAGAGGTAAATAATCAAATTATTATTATCTTTTCTTTGTGGAGTTGTTTAGTGAGACGAATGGCAATAGACTTGTTTTTGTTCTGCCCCTCTTTATCCTCCTGGTACACTGTACAGCCACATTATGACTGAATTTGGGTTTTATTTAATCATGATAGTTTGACCTTGAATAAAGCAGTCATGTTATTCTTTTTACACTTTTATTCAAGTCAGGAAACAAGTTTCATTTCATCTTGTTACTTGGCACTAGCTTTGATCCCTGGGCTCATTTTTAAGTTGCATGTTTTGCTGAAGGACCTGAAATTATTTAAATAAAAATAATAAAATATGAAATGCAAACAAACAGGACATAGAGGATCTGGACCACTACGAAATGAAAGAGGAGGAGCCTGTGGATGGGAAGAAATCAGAGGATGATGGCATCGAGAAGGAGAACCTGGCCATCCTGGAGAAGATCCGAAAGAACCAGAGGCAGGATCACTTGAATGTAAGTCTATGATTAGCAATGTTCGTATTCTATATTCTGTATGAGGCTTATGGTTGATAACATGTTTGCACTAGGACCACTTGTCACTAGTGATTACTTTTGTGAAATACAAATGGAGAAAGGTTTTGAGAAAGACGGTAAAGAAATAAGGCAGTGGTGTTGCAGTTTGTATATTCCTCTGACAGTAGGCAATGTGACCTGTTTCTAAATGTACTCTCCTATGCAGTATCTTCAGGTTTTTCTGAGCATCTGCCCTTCAAGGCAGCAATAAACTTATGAAAAGATTTGTTGTTTTTTCCTGGGAAGGTCTCTCCGCTTGCATATCATCCTGTTCAGTGGCTCTCTTTCTGAGATGTTTACAAGTATACTCCTAACTGTGGCACCAACAAGGCTTCAGTGGCCTTTCTTAAATTTTCTTTTAATATTTTGAGTATCAGTGAAACATTATTATTTTATTAGGTGTGCAGAGATGACGATAATGTAATCTAACAGGATGAAGCTCTCTGTGATGTTGGCCACTAGTAAAGACAGATGAGGGAATTGCACTGATGTCAATTTATAGAGGGCTGTGTTCTTTGCGTTTACTGTTGCAGGGAGCTGTGTCTGGTTCGGTCCAAGCCTCTGACCGCCTGATGAAGGAGCTTAGGGAGATCTACAGGTCTCAGAGTTACAAGACAGGTATGCACACCACACAAAGGTCTGCTCTTTGTTGCAAATCTGAGTGAAAAAAGCAAATAATAATAAAAAAACTCTTCCTAGAAATACACAGACACAAACCCACACTCACAACAATCCTTACTTCTATTCTTGTAAGAATAAGTGGGACCTGGCAATATAAGAGCCATAAGTTATACATGATTAAAAGAAAGCATTTAAACCAGTTATAGTTTGTGCAGAATTCAGAAGGAACCCAACTCATACTTACTTATTAACTTATTCTGAGGTCAACTCCACCTCTGTGTGGGTATGTCAGCAGGACCATAAGCTACTGCACTGCTGTGCAGTGTACTCATGTATGCCATGGTTACGGACATACAGTCAGCACACGAATATGCTTTCCACACAGTGTAACAAAGATAAATTATATTCTTGAAAAAATGTAGCCTTTATTGTGTAAAAATACCCCATCTTTGAACTAGGCTTCAGATAATTTACAGGATTACCAGACCACTCAGAATACACTTTGTTTTGCCCCACTGCATTACATTGTAGTTTATAGAATGGAGATTAAATCACTTGGGTTGTTGATGTGAGACCTTGTGTTTGCAGACTTTTGCACAGTCATAATCGATGCATGTCTTTTGCAGGCATCTACTCGGTTGAGCTTGTCAACGACAGCCTATACGAATGGCACGTCAAACTAAGGACGTAAGTCACTTTTGGGATCTCGTGTCATGTTGTTTTTCCATATAGCGGTTTCACTTTAAACACAAACTAACTGCATAATTTGATGACACACAGGGTGGATCCAGATAGCCCCTTACACAGTGATTTACAAGTCCTAAAGGAAAAGGAAGGAATGGATTACATTTTACTAAACTTCTCATATAAAGTAAGCGAAATTGCCTTCATGAAAATGAAACACCTTTCAGGAGTCTTTGAAGTCTTCAAATTAACCACTTTGCTGTTCTTTGCTACAGGATAATTTCCCCTTTGATCCACCCTTTGTCCGGGTAGTTTCGCCTGTGCTTTCTGGAGGGTGAGTTTTTTTTTTAGCCGGTACACCTCTCGGCTACCTTCATCTCCATAATCTGTTGAGGTCAAGGTTGAGTTTGTAAACAATACATTAATACAGTGCACTCCTTTCACCTTGCTTTAGTTACGTTCTTGGAGGAGGTGCCCTGTGCATGGAACTTCTCACCAAACAGGTATGTCAAAACGCAGCAAATGCTTTAATATAAACCTGTGCTGCATGATAGTGAATATTACTTTGGATGGCATTTGCATCTGTTTTACATTTTTTTAAAACCCATTCTTACTGACACTGCTGTTCCTGATTGCAGGGTTGGAGCAGTGCCTATTCCATTGAGTCTGTCATCATGCAGATCAATGCCACTTTAGTCAAAGGAAAAGCCAGAGTGCAGTTTGGAGCCAATAAAGTAAGTGAGGAAGTACAATGGGGTTTAATTTCAAGTCAGGAAATATCCCATGATAATGTTGTCCTCATGCAATGAATGATGTGGACCACGATGCCAGTGCTTTGACACAAAAGGTCTGGTTTGCTGGCTCTTAGTGCTGGAGCGTTGTGCTGTTTGACAGCCTCCTGCTTCTGCAGCCAAAGCCGGCTGTGTGTGTGTGTGTCTGTGTTTTTTGTTTTTGTTGTTCTTAAATCAAAGTAACAGCATATCACAGCAGGGATGGCCAAGGTACAGGCTTATCTTTTTGTGCTGCAGTTTGCAGTTGTTGTGTCTTGTACTTGTTATGTTTTCAGGCTACAGGCAGAGTTCACCAAGTTCAAAAGAGATGTGGATATTTTTAAGTTTTTCTCATCAGTTTGGTCTCATAAATGCAAATTCAGTTTTCTTGATGTCATATGTTTTAATTGAGTCTGAAATTTTTGTTGTTTCTCACTTTCATAGTTTTTATCCATTTCTCAACCTGATGAATCTTGGCTCAGCCAAATGTGCAACGCTCATCCTAGTTTGGAAAGCACCCATAGTTCTATTGTTACCATAAAACCTCTGTATGATTGCAGGTGATAACACTTTATATGGCAATGTGTGGCATATGGCAATTTCTAAGGAATGTAAGGAATTTAAAGTCTGTGTAAAGTGAAACTAGATTTGTTTTCTGAGTTGGTCACATCACAGACATATGTCCTATCAACCATGGTGGCAAATTTGAATGTTAGAAAATTTCATTTAGTAGATGAAATTAGGTTTTAGAAAAGAAAATACAGTCTGAGTGAAGCACTTAAGCCGCCCCCGTCAGCTCTGATAGCGCAGCTCGGCGGCTATCAGTGGCTCCGCTAGCCCGCTTAGCGCGGTCAAGCCGCCAAGTCACGCTATCAGGGCTAGGGGAGACTCCAGTGCTGAC
>OMNW01009248.1:57338-67500 GCA_900303245.1 Selene dorsalis
AAAGTGAAACTAGATTTGTTTTCTGAGTTGGTCACATCACAGACATATGTCCTGTTAACCATGCTGGCAAATTTGAATGTTAGAAAATTTCATTTAGTAGATGAAATTAGGTTTTAGAAAAGAAAATACAGTCTGAAAGACAGAGAAATCCAAGTCAGAAACAGTTTTGCCCTCAAACTGCAAAATTCAGTTCTGTATATTTACACGTTTTTTCACCTGTTTTCAGCAACCATACTCTAACCTATTTCATATGTTTTCAATCAAACCTCAGATTTCACTTTACACCCTCTTTAAAGATGTAAATTGTAAAGTTGAATGTTTTTGCTTTAGTAAGATACGGTGAGCAGGGGCTCCTTTAAAACCTGAACTACCTTAGGGTCACTATAGAAAAGTTATAGCCATAGACAAGTTTCTATGGAAAGCAGTAGGTAAGCAGAGCAGCTTCAGTCCTTGTGTGTCTTCACAGGATGCATTCAGGTAAAGTACTGGGTGTAGATGACATGACCTCCAAAGATCATGTTAAGTGGGAGAAAAGAGACTCAGCATGTGAAAATTTGATTGAAGTTTTCAGTATCTTCAATATAAATAAAGGATGATCCTTTATGTAAACTGTTTCTTTTATGAAAGTGTTTCAGGCCTGTGGACATTTTAGCATGTTTTTTGCAAATGTCTGACGTTGTATTAGCCCCTTAAAAACTTCTGTAAGCAGGTTTAACTTGGTCCATGGTGTTAGGCCAGTCTTCATTCGTTCTGAGATGATTCTTAAGCCAGTAATAGACTAGACTAGAAAATACTGACAGACTATTGTAACCCTGAAAAATTAGCCTACTTACCACCAGGCTAACTCAAAACTTAGAGCTGTGTTTCCATGGTAAGGAGGAGTGACACCTGAAAGCCACCTCGTATGATTTATGGTTTGCTGGCAGTGATGTGCAGCGAGCAAATGGGAACAAGAGGTTTGGGAGATCTCAGTAAACTTGTTGGACATACGCAGCACATGCATATACCCGTGTGGACATCGTGAGACATTTTTTTTGGCAGGTTACATATCCTGAGCGTGACTGAGTTGTCAGAAGTACTGAGCCCTGCCACATCAAAAACTCAGTGTTTCAGCTCTGCTGGAAATCTGCTCTGCACAAAGATGTTATTTTTTCTTGATGTACTTGTAACTATTGAATTATTTTACATTTTTCTGCTGGGGTGAAGGGAGTTGAGCGGTTTTGGCAGCAATTTCCCAGAATGCATTGCAAATTAGTCCTACTTCAGGATACTTAACAACTAGACAGAATGGTGAGAGACCTGAAGTCTGATGATTAGCAGTCCGATATGATCTTTTGTGAACCTGAGGGATATGGAGCTCTAAGCATTACCACAGTCTTAATGAAGTCTGCTTCTATCCTATTGATTTGTGCAAAGGCCTGTGTTTTGCTCTGGTTCAGCAGCGATGTGTATAGAATTATGGCTGCTATGTGAATGTTGATGGCCAGGCGTGTGTGTGTGTGATAGCAGTCGGGTATGAATGGTCGAACGAGGGAAGAATGCGTGTTTATTGTCCCGCACAGTACACCATGTTTTGTACTTGAAAGTGGAGATGATGTGATAAGCTTTTCTTGCTTGTAGAAAAGAGCTGTCATTGCTGTTTTCCTTGTTCTGTACTGTCATCATAAACCCCCCCTGCACACTGTAAGGTTGACTTCATTTTCATCTTTTAATGCAGAACCAGTACAATCTCGCCAGAGCACAGCAGTCCTACAAATCCCTGGTTCAGATCCATGAAAAGAACGGTGAGTGTTTTTGTCTCCAGTTTCATACAGGGTGCATTACCGACCTTGTTTACTGAAACCGAATCCCTCCCATGCATCTAAGCTGAGGAAAATTGGTGCATGGACAGTTGTGTATGTACCAAACATGGACAGCCTTTATATGCATGTAGTCCACATCATTACACTCACTTTGTAAGACTGGTGTATAGGGGATTTAGGGATTTATACCAGGTAAACAATAAAAATGTAAAGAAACTACAAACTTGAGATTTAAAACAATTAATTCTCACTAAATTCATACCTAAACAGTAACTATCACTCTGAAATGTGTTATTCACAAGACAATTTCACATATTTCATAGCTTATATTTAAAAATAGTATTTACACATAAGGTCAAAGATCTTACTGACCCAAGTAAAAAACTGTGTCTGTCCTGTAGGAGTCCAAAAGCAACAAATAAATGATTAATATCCCCAGAATAAATTGAATGGATATATGCAGTATGGCTGTAATATACAATAAAATCAATGAAGAGAAACAAACATTTACATTTTAACAGTTGAACAGTTTTACACAAGAAAAAGACACAGGCATGTCATTTGCTCAAAGATGACATTCATGCAGCTTTCCTGTTGTCCCTGGCCTATGAAAACAAACATTGCATTTGGAAACGGGGCAGGTGGAAATATGTAAATCACTTTTTCCCCCCATCAGGCAACATCGAGCTAAATTTAATTGCAGAGGGATATGAGAGTTGAGAACTAAAAGGCCGGCTGAACTTTGTTAAAATTCTGCACCGTATCTGCCCAAGGTCTCACCACTGAACACTTCTGAGCTCGCTGCCTTTTGGTTCTGACAAACCAGATAAGGATGGAAATGTATATTCATGCCAATGAAGCAAAAGTCCTGCAGCCCTGTTACTGTAGCTGGTGGACATCTGGTATTTGGTAGTATTGTGCTGTGTTGTATTGTTCTATCTGTGTAGTCATTATCTGTTGTTGTGCTTATTCCTCCAGGCTGGTACACACCCCCTAAGGAGGATGGCTAAAACAGACTGTTGCCTTTCCTGCACTGGGACCACCTGTCTTAGAGTTTTTTCTTTCTCTCGCGACCAATATGTTTTTTGTTTTTGTTTTTGTTTTTTTTTATCCTGCAAACCATTTTGTTCTCTACACGAGAGTTTGAACTCCAAACCAAATTCTTCATTCAGTGACCACCCAGAAACTAGTACATCAGCACACCAACACACAAACACTGACACACACACACACACACACACACACACACCCACACCTGAAATTTACATCCAAGTTCATCAGCTACTCGCAAGGAAGTCCTTCCCCCTGGATATTTATCTCTCTGTGCATTGTCTGATACAATCTAATTTTTCCATTGCGACATTCATTCTGTACTCCAGGACAAACAGTGGACTGAATAGCGTGCAAACTCACCCTTTGGTTTTGGCGTTGAGCATGCCAAGGTTACTTGCTGGCTTCGAGTTGAAAGGTGCGGCATGGCTTTATCCTCCAGCAGTGGCAGTCTGATGCTCCAGTCACCGGACAGTGCCTCTCTGACCACAGACTGGATCTGAGAATGGCATGCGACATTCCCTGATACGATGCCGTGGTGGCTGGGAAGGACACTAGATGCTGGTGGTGGGAAGAACCACTGCCTTTTCTCTCCACGGAAGGCCTGTGTAATATTATGCTCATGTATTATCTTTGTAATGCCAAGTTCCCTCCTCTGGAATAACACGCTTCTGAGGCTAGCTTGCTTTCAAACCTCTTTATCTTTTAAAGCTCGAAGCCCTGAGGTGGGGAGGAAGATGAAGAGACTTTTTGCAGCCTGGGTGGGAAAGCCCATTAATGAAGAACAGCATCCCGCTGGGCTCTAAAGTTGACGCCCACTGTCATCATTACAACCAGCAGCCGGACCACTCCCTGCAGGAGAGGTTTGGTGTGTGGCGAGGCTGGCAACACAAGAAACATGACCAGGCAACGCAGGGGTGTGTTTGGATTGGATCACACTGTAATGTAGTTGATTTTAACTCCACATGTAAACATGTAAATTTGTATTTCTGCAAAAGGATTTAATTGTTTATAATGTAACCTTGTCTGGGTCTTTGGCTGGGCAGAGACTGTATTACCATATACCCCTGACTATTAACTGCGGGGGCACTGCAACTTCTTGAGACCCATTTAGACTAAGGAAAAGTTGCTCCATGGATACTCTTGCAGAAGGAAACAAAAGTACACCGTGTTCCTATGAAAGCTTAATGACTACTGCGGTTTTGTTCTTTTTTTTTTTTTATTTTAATATTGATTTGTAATCCTCGTGTTATTGGAAACAATGACAGATCCATTCCCCTTATTTGATGGCACCTCTTCACAACAATGGACGTAACAATAATGGCATAGACACAGCTGTTTCTGGCATTCCAGAGGTTTGGCTATTCATATCTAATCACTCAAACCGGATGAACCTCAGTAAGGCTATGCAGTGAAGACACAGTCTTGTGGAGTTTTGTTGTACTGAAGAAAATTAGTCTTAACAGCTTAACAGTGTAGTCACCTGCTTAGTTCTTGTAGCTGGTTCACATCCTGACCAGTTCGCCAATCCTGCAGTCTGGGAAAAAAGTGACCTTTTTACCTTTTGACATTTCCTTGACCTCATGGCTGTTTAAAAAAAACACACACACACACACAGCCAGAGTTTAAAAAAAAAAAAAAAATTCACAGCAATAGTCTTGACCATATGCCTTCTGGCTTCACACCTGGGAAGATCAACTGGAGTCTGTTCCATTTCCAGAATATTTGTTCAGGTTTGATAAATTATTTGTTCAGATTTGCCACAGGAGGGACCCAGCTCTTCCCATTCCCACCTCTCTGGTTACTATTCATAACCACTCGCAGCACTGCTGTCACCCCCTCAGTGTGCTGGGTCTTTGATGTAATGTGAATAATATGCAGAAAACTGTGTGGAGCATTCCAGGTAATGCAGTTACACGTTCGTTGTGGGTGTTCTGTTGTGTGGTTACTTGAATTGTTTTGAGTATATTGTCCTGAAAACCAGCATAGAAAGCTTAGTTATGCTAATTCACGCAGTCATTCCTCACGTTGGAGTTGATTTTTTTTTTTTTTTTTTTTTTTTTAGAATTTCCTCAGTGATACTAACCTCAGTCACAAGACCAGTATCTTCAAAACAGGCAGAGATGGGCGTAAGAACGTGCAGCTTGTTCATGTCCGGCATGTGTCTGACGTTTGTTTAGACCTGCTGGGTGTAACAAGGATTTACCCTTACTTTCTTCCTCCTTTCCTGTCTTCACAAGACTATGGATCATTGGCATGGTTGTTAGCTGTTGTGATGCCATTGGCAAGGTACTCGTCACTTCATTCTGGTCACATTGTCGAGCCCACCCCTGCATTCTCTGGAGAAGCAAACTCAGGAATACATACTGCACACTCGACTTTGCAAAGGATTGCTTCAGAATATCGTCATAAAATGCAAGATTTAAATGTGTCAATCTTATTTTTCTGGGCCATTTTAAAGCGATGCCCCTGTTTTACCAGTACACATTGCAGTGTGTTTTGCTGTTGAGTTGCACACACTTGGGTTTTTCTGAATGATGTTGAAGTTAATAAATAATTACTTAAGCAAGTTTTTGGAATGATCAGATAACGTGGAGTAAAGATTTGCTCCCATCCTCAGATTATCCTGTGCTTGATCAGGGGTACAGAACACATCTGCCCTGTCTCTTTGATATTGCTGTATTTTGCATGTCAATATATCAGTGGGTGTTATTCCCCAAGCTACTGAAGGCAATGAGTGGATGGGTCAGATGGTTTAAAAAAAAAAAAAAAAAAGGAAAAAAAAAAAGACTAGATGTATCCATTTTCTCACGACTTGTTTACTTGTGGTTTCCAGCATCAGTGCACAGGATAATTTCTCCCTGTGCGCTGTTTATAGAACCACGTCAGATACTATACGAGACACAAGGACTTCAAGAGACATCATACCTGCTTGGATTACCTTTAAACATGCCAGGATTCCCAACAACAGTAGCAGTTCAGATTTGTGTGCCATCAGAGCGATTGTAAGCCGACATCTTTTAACCTGACCTTTGGAATAGTGGTGTACTCAAATCTGTTGTGCACTGAGTAACAGCTCCTCTCACACCAACAACACAAGTTATCTGACTAACGAAAACCTTCTCTGCTTTGGCGAGCGATGTATTTGGTCTGAGGTCTGAACTAGCCTGATTCTGGGTTCTATACCTTGCTTCATTAACTGCGTTGGCCGGGTTATAAAGTTATGCACTGTTAGCATGCTTTGGTTTGGTTTCATTTTTTTTAACATTGCAAGGGTGATTTTGACCATGTAAAGTAATTTGTAAACTTGCATCAAGTTTATGAATAAAGAATTTTATGAAATATCTCTTCATTCTGATCTTGAATGTCAATAACAAACCATTTGCTGACTTTTTGCTTCTTGCAAAAGAAATCAAAATGTCCATGGTGTTGAATTACAATGTATCACTGCCATGTAGGAATATATTTAAGCATTGATTAGTTAACCAATTTTGGCATTCTTTGCATTTTACTATGTTAATTTGATGCTACATTTAAGTGACTTCCATCCTTCACCCCTACATACTTTGGATAAGTTTGGGTCTATATGCATATATGTTACACTGCAATCACATGCATCCATCCTTCCCAGGCAATGTATTTCTTGAATTTTCCAGTAGATGGTGTGCTTTCTGAAAAGATAGGTGTCAATTTTTGTCTGTACCCGCCACTCACAAATTCATGCAAAAAAAAAAAAAAGAAGCAGTGTATGTACTGTGACCTGCATGGGTCTAATTCCACTAATTAACCCAACTAAACCAAAGCTCTGGTAATCAAATGCTCATTTGCCCAAATGTCTAAAGTAATTCAATTTAATTTCCTAAGCAAGTGGAATTAGTTTACTAGTATAATACAGTTTGTAACTGTATGATCACATATTCCCAACTTTAAAAACTACTTGCTATCGTCAAACATTGGCTGAGATACCTCATGCTAAATGCACAGCAATACAATAATTCAAATCCTGTTGGCTCATGAGGGGATTGTATGCGCAGGGTGCATCTAAGGTCATCACCGCCCTCAACAGTGTGGAGGAAATTCTGTTTTTGTACCAGTTTGTCTTGGGTGGTGACAGCGATTTATTACACCTTAGAGAAGAGAACAGCTGGAGCAGGTGGTGTGTTGGGTGAGAGGGAAGAACAGATTGTATCCACCCTTGTAATTGTAAAAGATTTTCTGTTGTCTGGTTCACTGGCTTTCCTCTTGCCCTGTATGTGCTAGGAGTCACCACTAGATGGTATCAGAGCACTGTTGTAATTTATACTTGTTAAAGTCTGGTGACATTGAAGTAATAGTTTTGTCTATTTGTAACAGCAGTCAGTTCTGGTATTACCTTCAATCCTGCCCTTGGTTGCTCATTTCCTTCAAGGCTGAATGAAGGAATAACAAGGTATTTTGTTGGAGTGAGAGCTCAGCTAGTGATGGGATTCGGTCTGATATGGACAGCTGATATTCTCCCATCAACGTGTCTGAGTCAGATATTGTTATGGCAGGCTGGCAAGAGCTGCTCTCATAGATGTCAGGTTTGTGATAAATAGCAGAGTCAATCCCTATCAGTTTGTCTGAGGAGCAGGAGAGCTGTAGTAGATAACGCAGTGACCTATTGAGTCTGTGGCCAATCAGCCTGGATAGTTATGGATATTAGAAATCACTCAAACCAGAATGTACGTTTTCATGATACTGGGAATTGGGACCACATTTCTAATCCAATTTAAAGGGCAGGTTAAGGAGGAGGAGGAGGGTGAGAAGTGGACCACTGCAGTTTGCCAGTGAAAGGCTAATTGCCTATTATTGCAGCAGTTTTTATTTTTGTTTGTGTGGGTTTGGCTGACTGGCCTCTTGGAGGGAGAGGAACAGGCCTCATTATTCAGCTTCATCCAGCCAATCTGTTCGTCCAGCATGTTCCTCATCTCAGACACAACACTGTGATGAGAGCGACCGGGCTTTTTGGGCAACGCAGGATAAGGGCTGTGTGAATCTCTGTGATTAACTTGCTAAAGTCCACACTGAGAGACAGAGAAACAGCTGACTTGTCCTCCTTCACGTCCTTTGCCCAGGGAAAGAGGACAGCACAGGGTGGGCTGCATTCACAATCATCTGGAGTTGATTGATAGCCTGCGGCTTAATGGCCACTTCCATCAGTAACATACTCAGCCCAGTCAACCCAGATTCAGATCGAGTGTATCACAGAGGCTGACAGGGCAGATGCTGTTTCACAGATAACTGAGTGGATATTGTGAATCTGCATGGAAACAAAATAAAATCAACACATTATAGAATTATGTTGAAGGAACAGTTTGACATGACAACTAAACACTTCTTGAACATGCAGTATAACATGCTAATTAATGAGCTTTAGAGATCCTTGCAGGCAGATTTTGGCTATTTCTTGTTTCCAGGTTTTGTGCAAAGCTAAGTTAATGACAAAGAAATGTATTTTTTTCAAATTATTGTGCGTCAAACCTAAACTTTAAATTCAGGATCTTGTAAATGAAGCATCAGTTTGACATTCAGCCTGTTACACAATATAAAAAGGAGATTAAAATCCTAATTTCCTAATTAATTTCATTTTTATGTAATCAGTTGCTGCCAACTCCTGTGGTCAGGCTCCCGAATATACTTGAAACACTGCAGCTGCACGGTAACAACACCAGATGCTTTTACAGACAGCAGGTGCTTCCTGATACCAATAGACAACCAACACTTTTATGGTGATCTGTGTGAGCCTTGTTAGAGTAAATTGAGAACACAGGCAGAGAGCTGCAGTAATGACGACTGGCTTTGAAAGGCACAGAGTAATCAGTGGATGAACAACCAATCCCACTGTGACTCTGAATGGCCTGGACGTTAGAGGAGCATCTGGAGAGCAATAAGACAGGTGTCACACCCACAGACACTGTTACTGTACAGGCTCACTGCTCACACTTTGTTGTTTTCGGAACAGCACAATGACTTTTCTTTCCACATTACCAGACAATCATTGTTTGAAATTTAGGGCTAAGGTCATGACATTTTCTTGACATATAAAAGGCCATAAAGTTTTAGATTGATGGTGTAAAAAATGGCGCAAATGGTGGATGAAAATGGGTAATCATGATAGTGAATGGAGAAGGTAGGCCTATCATGAATTCTGATTCTCTGTTGGTGGTGAATGGCAATGTGGGGAATATTATAATTTTCATGGGGAGAGTGCTGTGAATGGCTCCTGAATAAAATATGTTGTGTGGAGCTCTGTTTGTTCTTCAACTATTTCAGAGTCAGTTTTCACTGCATAGTCTCAGGGGGGTGTTTTTTGGAAGTGTGCTGGTCTTCCTGCTTGAACCAAATTAAATTTGCAAAGAGATATGTGGACTGTTGTGAGGTTTGTGGGATTGTGTGACATTTTATTGCAGCGACAGAATCAAAAATAAATCCACACACTGTCACTTACCTCAACAAACTATAAAATTCAAGGCTTTTGTCCTGTAAAAAAAACAAAACCCAAAGGATGTCTGTGATCCAAAATTTTGTTGTTAGTGGTCATGGTGATTATGACAAAAGCAAAGGGGAAGTCAGGTCACCTATGTATAAAGAGACAGTTGCTCAGTTAATGTACTTTTATAGATAATTATAGATTTGATAGATAGATAGATAGATAGATAGATAGATAGATAGATAGATAGATAGATAGATAGATAGATAGATAGATAGATAGATAGATAGATAGATAGATAGATAGATAGATAGATAGATAGATAGATAGATAGATAGATAGATAGATAGATAGATAGAAGCAATGGCAGCATAATTGTCATGTGGCATGACACAGGTGGCAGTTACTGGAAAGTAAAATGTTCATTTTCAAGGAAGTAAGGCAGCAATTTGGTTCTATAGTGTGCAACAGTTGTGGTTATCAACCTATCTGAGTGTCTGTCTATCTGTCTGTCTAATTGCCATTCTGGCCTTGGAGGGGAATGTCTCAGTGAACATCACCAGTCAGTGACAGATTTACTTCAAAGTCTGGAAAATAAATTGGTTGCTGAGATGGGGCACTGAATTGAAAATCTTTTTTTTTTTTTGAACCGACACTTAATACACAGAGAGATGCAAATGATAAAAGTTAAAGAGAGGTGAATTAAAAGATGGAACAAGACATGGAGCTCATCACTCATTCAACAGTTGTGTGTCCCTTTGATCATTTCGTTGCTGGAGAAAATGGACGATCAAGTTAGGTGTTGTATTTAATTGTTTTTTTTTTCGTTTGTTTTTTTTTAAAACTAATTTCTCGAGTC
>OMNW01009248.1:71234-85788 GCA_900303245.1 Selene dorsalis
GCACTCACAGACCTGATAAATGGGGTTCCTGCATTGGCTTAAATGGCTGCACCACCATGGAAGAGATGGGGTGCACTGAAAAGACAAAGGACCCTCCATTACTGGTGGAATGATTGAATTAACAGGATGGGCTTTCTGCCATGAATACAGATTTGAATTACTATTGGCACAAAAGCGCAGCAGATCTTCAGAAGTAATGCTGATGTTAATTATGACCAAGAACAATTCATGTTATTAAGATATGAGTAATAAAAGAACACCAACATATTTTTTCCTTTTGGCTTGATTGAAAGTCTGAACTTCCTGACCTCGATCTAGAGTAATTCACAACATGTGTGATTTTACACCTCTTCTGGGAAGAAGTTATAATAGCAGGTCAGTCAGTTTCCTTTAACCTGAAAACAAATTGTTTCCTCCACACAGAGTTGAAATTCCTGTTGAGAATGGATCATTGTCTAGCTGTGTGAGAACCAAAAGGTAAGAGCTCCTATAAGAGAGATAAGGCTGTAGAGCCTCAGATAAGTATCTTATCAGCCTGTCGTCTGCCTCCTGAACTCTCAGAGGATACCTGTTGTATTACAGAATGTTAGACAACCACTGCTACCTGCAGATAAAGGACTCCTGTTTTTTGTACCTTTACACAGCACACATTTAAGGAGAAAGGTCCATTTAAGGCTTGTCAATTAACTCCTGGATCTTTTTCCAACGACAGGAAGCGGGTGAAGCTTAAAGTTTTCATTATTGTACTGTTACATCACCATATTCTTTTTTCCTACAGCCTGTGATATCATATTTTCTGAGACTGATCACAGAGACAGTGGCATAGATTATGTTGGTGGTTTTTTGCAGTCAAGCACATGGAGGCTCTCCTGGCTGTTTGCTGAAGCGTGACATATGTTGGCATTACATTGCTTTTCCGACAAGCCCGTAAAGCCATTTCATTTTCACATACGTGTGTATTATTCCACATTAAGCGGACGTCCTCTGGAGCCCTCAGGCTAGATAGGAGATGGGGCTGGACTGATTTCACGCAGGCCAACCTCATCAATCTCCCAGTTCATTCAGTTCACAAAGGGGGTCCTCTTTCACTGGCAGGAGTGGTTGATAGACCAATGCTACCCGGATGAGAGCAATTCCATTAAGAGGACCCCACCACCTTGGGCCTCAAACAAGGGGGTTTATCAGAAGCCGACAGTGAGGGGAGTGTTACAGCCATCCATCGCCATGTGAGACAAGGAATGAATGCTGCTGACAGTTCCTCCACCTTCTCTCCTTTCTGCTATCTTGTCCTCAACAAGGGAAAACATCACTGTCATCCTGTCCTGCTGGAACATCTGCTCCTCCTCCCAAACACAACTGTCAGGCTGAAGCATTCAGGTTGTGGACACAAGTTGATGGGTTTTTGTCACTAGATAAGAGGAAATGAAGAAACAACCTTGGGGCTGCAGAATGTGACATATCACCGGTTAAATGCACACTTGGGTTTCTCAAACAAAACAATAACTTTAAAACAATCTCTTTTAAAATCAGCTATTTGCTAACTCAGATCAGACACAGGTCAGGATGTCCTCAGTGGGCTGACAGCTGACCTGCCTAATATTTGCAGGGCTTTCTTCTCTGATGAGTCAAGAAACTGACTTCTGATAACTAACATACTTCATGAAAAACAACAAAAAGCGTTTGTGTCTTAAGACTATATAAAGGTCAATTTTGAGCTTTGTTAGGCAACCACAACAATGAGCCATGCACAGTGACACAGAAAGGTGACCACAGTGCATTACCATGATTATTTCTCTACAGGTTTAAGAATTGTTGATGGATTTGGAATCATGTCCCAATACAACTAAAAAAAAGGAAAAATCAAAAGGTCTAGTCTAAATCAAGGGTCTAGTCACTTTTGAACATTTAATTTAATAAAAGTTAGACACCGTAATTTTAAGTTAACATGGTGAATTTCTTTGCAAAGTGATTCACAACACTTGGAGTAATATTTTTTGCTACCTAATGAGTATAAGTCCAATATATCTTTGAACTCTATTTTTGGATTGAGAGAAATGTCACTCTCTCTTTGCTGCTGAATTTTCGCCAACAAATTGTGAACTGTATCCAGTTGTGTCCAAGATCAACCTCTTGTTAGGCCTCTTTATTGAGGGCACTCTATAAGTGTGAGAATGCACACGCTCAAAATTCTGACACTCAGTTCGTGGACAGTGAACGAAGCTCACTGTTGAGTAGGGTGGGAGTTTAGACATAGCTTTAGTCAGCTGTTTGGTGCTGGAAGACCCATTTTCATACTGGTAAATTGTTTTCACTTTGCCATCACGATGCAAGTATTAATCAAAACCACTGTGAATGTGGTTACGTATTTATTTTCACATGAAGGGAAAAACATCATGTAACGTCACATCAGATTAAATATATATCTTACATACATTTCCATCAACCTCAGATCAAATTTGCATGCCACACGTTATAAATAAACATTCACCCACACACTCATCTGTACAGATGGATGAAAAATATAGCATTGTCATGTCATATCTCACGGTAAGACTCCATGCGAGGTATAGAAATACACCATTTTGGTCTAATGTGTTATTTTCACTGCCTGACATCTCACTCTCACTGTGGCATGCATGACTGGAAACCTCGAGCAGACCTCCACAGAGCAGCAGAGCAGCAGTCATGCACATGAGTAATGGCACGTGTGCTCTGTCACGTCCTTGAATCAATTTTCAGGTCCCCAACATGACTCTTTTCATGTCACTGGGCTACACTGCGGACATACCACTCATGCTATGACAAAGATGCAGAATGAATACTGTAAAAGGATTTTTTTTTGTGTTATAGTGACAAAATGGTTCCAAGTACCATATGAAGATTTATGGGAAAAATACATTTACTCATTAATTGTAACCTTGGCTGAGGTATAGCAATGATATCACTTGTTAAATTGCACCTTCGACAAAGTGCCTTTCTTTGTATCTGAAAATCTGCAAAATGGGGTAGTAACAAAAAATACAAAAGAAAATACAAGAACAGCTTTTTTCTCCTTAGTTTATACCTCAAAGAACACCATCAGGTCTTTGTGGTTATCTGAATGATGGGAACATGTGTTACTTTAAAATGCCACCCAAAGTTGTGAAAAATGTGATATAATAGCAGCAGTATCTCCAGCTGTATAATTTGGAACTGCAGGTGGAACCCTTAAGAAAGTGTCATGTATCATCATTGTGGTGCCGCAGCAGATTTTTGGCATATACTGCTTTCCTTAATGTGCAACATCATCCAAACTTCAAGCCACATTAGCTATTAGTCTTAGTTTTTTTTCAGTGTGTTACAGGAAATGGCAAGAATAAATGAGAGTCATGCGTTTGCAGAAGCAAGCAGATTGGAAAGGTTATTGGTGAAACAGTTGCATGCATGTATAAGTACCAGGCTGCCAAGATTAATTACACAATGTAGGCAAGGCTCTCAGGATATGCTACCTCTGTGAAACTCAGACCAGTTCACCAACATATTCCCCTCAGCCTCTCCAACCTGCCGTGTATAAATAGCACAGCCCGGCTCTGATGGATGAGCATGAGATCCATCCTGCTGAAAGGAGTGAAGGCAGGATGTTTGATGACTGTGATCTAAATCCTGGTGATATTTAATATATCCTCTATTTGATCTGATTTGTTCCCAGAGATTTGTATAATTAGGTGAGTGCTGGCAGGGATATAGCAGGGATAAGCACTTCATCTATCAGGTAAAGATTTGCAGGGTCACAGGTGGTCAGCATTTTTGAAGACAGGAGCCCACGGGTGGACATGAAACTGTGTAACCCGGGTATACCATCTAAGCACCTTGTCATATTGCAGGATTAGATTTAGGGTGAATATCTCAAACCAGAGGGTCTCTGGCTTAAATTCTCGTCGAGTTAAAGTCAGCCCTTGAAAATAAGTACATTCCGGTCAAATAGCCTAAAGAAAGCAATGTGCAGACTCACAGTGAAAAGGATTGCAGGTGCAGTATCTCCAGTCCCAGGTCAAGGTAAGCACCAACTAACCTAACTATCTCAATTGTTTGATACACTTAGCTGTTTCCTACTGTCTCTGCAGTTTAACTAACATTGTTAGATAGCTGGTAGTACACATTTTAACTGCTTATGTTGGCTCATCATCTCATTGACAATGTAAACTCTTACATGACAATTTTTCAGTCATTAGCAGTGAGAAAACAGATAATTAGTTTTTGTAGAGATACGATTATGACCCATGTGATTGTTTCCTCCCGGTTTTAGTTAACACTCCTGTTTTAACATGTTTCATATCAGAATCAAATTTCACTCTCCTGTGGTCTTGGGTCTGAATGACTCAACCACTCCAGCCTCCTCCTGATATGGACTTTCGTGGTCTATGTCTTCATACTTCTCCCTCTGCTCCTGTAATGATGATTAATGATTACACAGATTGCTTTATATTGCCTTCAGAAACACAACAATGGGTCATAAGAAGCTGCTGAACAAACATGGCATGCTTTTTTAAGGGAGGATTATTTTTTTCTCTTATTTTTCTCTCTTTTTCTTTACACAGTATTTCACGAGTCTACAGTTGAGCAATGTGTGTTGAACACCTCATTTCACTGAAACACATACATAGTCGCTCTCTGTCTGGTGGAAAAGGAAAATGTCTAAGCAAAAGTGTGTTGATGTGCTATTGAGCAAGCCTCGCCTCCACGTATGGTATCTTAACTCAGATAGCTTTTCATCATATAGTCTGCAGTCCATATCAGACACCAGAGAGCTTCAAGATCCACTTAATATAAAGTTAAGATCCATTAAGAGCTAAATGCATAACCTAAGAAGCCATTAAAAGAGATTATTCTGTGTGAAACAATTCTCTGTCTTTAAAGACTGCTTAATGTAATGTACAGGTCTGCAGTCTTTCAGAGGTCTCCCCTCTTTCTAGAGACTTTGGTGACTGTTAGATGAACCAGAGACTTGTGTGAACCGTGTCCTCCTTCTGTCACTGTGGCCTCTCTATTAGTCACAGACAGGGAAGGGAAGGAGGAGAGCCACTCTAATTATCCACCACTCCCTGCAAGTCATGTTAATGGTTGCTTCCTGCTTAAGTAGGCTATCTATATGCAAAGCCTCTTCTGATGAATTTCTTCATTATTTATTGTTAATGTATTACTGTATCACTGTGATGAGGAGAGAAGGCTGCTGGTTCGACACCACATTGCCTTGTATGAGTGTGATATAGAGAGTTACAGGAATGAACTGCAGAGCCTTGGTATGTGATACACAGGCAACATTATGGGGTCTGTGTTTATTTCACCTCTTAAGCTTTCAGCTGTAGATTTCTCAATACCCAAGGCTCATCAGTCATCAAAGGTCTGTTGTGCTTGATTTTTCTTAGACGTTTGCACAGTTTTTGTGGATTGGCTATTTCTGACACTCAAGTAACTATAACCTTTCACTCAGATAACAAACCTACTCTAACAGTGATTTAAGAATGGACAGGTAATGTGAGACACATCGCTGGAAGCCTACCTCATTTTTTGTTGTCTGTGTTTTTCTGACAGTAATTATATTGATATATATTCATTATAGCATATTTTAAAGTCTATTTTATCAATAATACAAAACAACATTGTATCGCTGCTAGGTCTACAAACTATATTTTGAAATATATTTTATTATAAAGTTAAACGTGATTAAATTCATGACATTTCAGGGAAATGTATCAGCACAGATTTGGAGGTTGAATAGCTTGGCCGCAGCTTGGATGCCATTTTCCCTCCAAGCTGAGGGGTGTTGAGTATTGGCTGCTTTGATTCTAGAATTGATTAAGTGTCTTACCTTGAAAGATTTAAGACAATTCCAGACAATACAAAACAGACATGAGCTCACAGGAAGAAATATGACTTGTATTTCTTTAACTATAGTACTCATAAACTTTTTAGATGTGATTAGGTTATTACGTAACTACGCAACTAATCATCAGTGGCTATTTTATGAGTGTTATTTGGCAAAAACATGACCAGTTATTCCCCCTTTTTTTCTTCAACGCAGCTACCCCTCTTGGTCAGGGTAAGTTACAAACCTTTTGACCTACTTTGGAACAAAAACATGAGTAACTTTTAGTAACTTTATATTCGAAGTCTGTCGAAATCTCTCGGAAACCTCAGGCCTCTGATTCATAAGCCAGTCCACATCCTTAATGTGGACACAGCATCAGTCCTCCAGTACTCCCCAATACTCATCGTGTCTTTCACCTTGAGGTTACCCTCTCAGCTTTGTCCATTTCCCTTGAAACAGGAGCTGGATTGTGGCGAGCTGAGCACCACTAAGCCTCTACTCTCAGGAATACTGACCTCAGTCACAAGGGGAACTTGATCCACTGGCTGTGCACTCTGTAGTCCACCAGGAGCTACTTAGGTCATCTGTGGATGGACCTGTGTGGCTCAGTGTGTGTGTGTTTGTATGTGTGTGTACCAACTGAGAGCAACACAAACCTATCAAACTCAAATCTCATTCCCTGTATTTCCTTCTAAATATACTATTCTACAGCCTTGTAATTTCGAAATCAGTTTTTTAATATGAATTTCAGTTTTGCCTGCTGTGTATTGGTGACTTTCTGTTATGGATTTTGAATTGGTTTCATGTGCCTCAAGGTCGTTGCATCCATTCACTGAATGGAACAGCATGTCATCCCACCATTCAAGTTAAATGATGAAGACCGCTGACACTGGAGTTACAGTAAAAGGTTTTTCCGCCACAGCGACGATATGCAGGAAGGTGGTGATTGGTGACACACTTATCTTGTTCCAGGTTCAATAACACTCGTTACATTTCCCTGTCTCCATTAAGTGTATTTGATTTCCCACTGAGGTGTTAGCTGGCAGGGCAGAGATATGACAGCAGATCCAGGGCCATGAGGGCAGCACTTGCGAGCATCACTTCCACCGATGTGCCTTGGAGCAGACAAAAAGTGGCAATGCTTATACAATTAGAGGGGAGACTTTGTCAGACCTCATTTTTGAAAGAGGTTTGAGCCGCAGCCTTCAGAGAGTATTATTAATTCACTGCCCTGGCTCGCTTTGTGGAGATAGAAGGATTATGCAGCAGTGGATGACAAAATGATGCGCCTTCACCCTGATTAAAAGAATGAATTTTCCCATCAGTCACAAGGGAATTATATTGAAAGTTGAGGTCAAAGGGGTAAACATTCATGTGGTTAAAAGATACTTTAGATTTTTTTTTCACATAAGGAAGCAAAGGTTACTTATTTGTTGTGATGCATGAACATGAGCTGAGGATTTGGATGCTGTGGACAGAGATACAGCACCAAAGGATTGAAGATAGACAGATCCTAAATCAAAGTAATACTGTCTAATTTCAAAATATTAAAATAGGACTGTGAGTAAAAGTGCACTAATATTAATAGCAAAGTCGAATTTTCCTAAAATAGGTGAAAACATCTACCAGTGTGGTTTTTTACAACTAAAGTGCAGGGATTACTGTGTGATTTTTGCTGTGCTGTCAATATTACATCTTTTATTGCTGATTCCATAATATGTCAGCAGATTATTTATATGGAGCTAATTTTTACATCTTCGACTGAGTTGATCAGCGTATGAAATTCATGTGACAATTGTATATGTTCTGTATAAAATTACATCCTGCAAGTAACTACAGTCAAATAAACAAGCACTCTCAACAGTCCTCTCAAGAACGCTGACTGAGTAAATGTGCTTTCCATCACTGCAGAGAATTTGTGAGAAATAAACAGCAGAATATGGGGACTTTTATCATATTTTATCACAACAAAACACTTAAACTCTTGTTGAACTGAGGTTTTCAGCCGTGCATTTTCTTGCTGATAATCCTGGTCAGAGCTGTGGTGGAAAAAGTGACAATCATAACAATCACCTTTTCTCTGCTTTCACTGATTGTTGTGGGTCTATCTCTGTCTTGGCGAGTCAGAACGGTCAACTCGCAGACATTTGTCTTCAAGGACACTTTTCTTTTTACAGTTTAGTTCTCACTCAATCTATCCAAAGGTCTTTTCTAATGGTGAATATCAGAGCACTGGCGGACAGAGTAATAAGTATGCATCATTTTGACTTTTTGCCTAAAATGAAATTATGCTTCTTTAATAACTGTTCTTCCATGAGGAACAACAGCATCATTTGTCACAGCAAGTGCCCCCCGACATGAGAAAATGTTTATATATAAGTGAAAATCATCCAGGAGACACAGAGTATGAGTCTTTTTGTTCAGGAGGTAACAAACACCAAAGGTGACCCTGTTATTATAGAGCAACAAGGAAAGGTGGATGGGAGGGTCAACAAAATGTTGCACTGACAATGAATGTTGATGCTTGTTACCGTGACTCTGCTCCTTCCCCAACTTTAATCAGCCATGGTGCCATATTTTGGTTAAAGTAGTAATTACCTTAACCATGTCGTGTTTGGATTTTGATTCATTGTTGAGCTGTCAAACAATATTGTCCTGCAAATAGGGGTGTCAAATCAGAAAAACGTTTCTACAAGCACAAACACTCTGCTACAAGCGATGTGTTTTGACATCTAATTTAGAGGACCTGTTCCTGTCATTTTGCTCATTTGAAATTGAAAGACCTTGGGTTGTTACAGCTATTGCCTGTGTCCTAAACAAGTTGCAATATTATCAGCCCGGGATGACTGCTGCACCACGCCAGCATCACAAGACCGTGTCCTGTTAAACCAAAAATGTTTACACATCTATAAAATACAGCTACCCTATGGAATTTCTGATTTCTAGTATTGCTATGATGCAGTGTCTTTAGGTGGATTCCCATTTAGTTTATTCTCCAAGGAGGGCACAATATGCAGTTGATTCCTGCCAGTGTTTGTTAGTGATGTGTAAGAGAATGGTTGTCTCATATCTAAAGAATCCAACATGAGAAAATGTGGAAAAAATAACAGCTTTCTATGAAGTTGTTTGTTATTACTTCGAGCCACTGATGTCAAGACAATGATGTGGCCTGAGCCTAAAGAACACTGTTGGAAATATGCTGTCATTCCTCTTCTGAAACAGGAAACACATGACTCATTTACAATTGATCTTTACATACCTCAAGCAACAAGTTTGTTTCTGAGTTGATGAGTGCTGCATAGAGAAACGAAGGGGGAAAATAGATTTTTTGTCAGATGAGATTAAGTAGTGCCAGACCTTCCAATTAGCTATATTTCACATGTCAGTTTGCATCAGTGAAGCTGTAGCACTGCGTGAAAACACTGATGGAGAGAAAAACTGAGAGAGATAGAGGAAAAGAGAAAAGGGGAGGGAGTTCAAGAGAAAAAGGAGGGTGGGTGGGAGGACTGAGCTGAAGGAGTCATGAGATAAATATACAGGCAGACAGAGGGATAATCAGGAGGGGAAAGGCCAAGTGATAGATGGTGACATAAACGTAGGGGCAGGGTTGGAAAGAGAGGAGAGAGTGACAGGATAAACCAATGTATAAATGAAAAATTAAATGATTACAACCTTTTTTCCATTATTTTTCTGTCTTTTTCTGGATTTCTCAACATGGACCTGATTCTCAGTAAAAACTCAACTCAGCTGCTTTAAACAATACCTACTCAGCAAGATGCACCACTTTGCCCAAGAGTTATAATGAGAATGTGTAGTTGATCATAGATCAATCAATGATTCACAGATTTAGAATCTAATCCAATTAGAATCTAATCGTTATTTACTAAATTTATTAGCCCTTGAGTCATTGTTCATGGTTGTAAGTGATTAATCAAAGTTTGTTTACTACAATACTGATGATATACACAAGTGTTTGTTATCATTCCACTTGTAATTTAAGGGTTGCAATCCTTTACTTTTATTCTGTGTAGAGTATTTTATGCAATTCAGCTGAAGCAATTGAGAGGCCCCAGCAGTCCACATACTCTCTGGTAGTTGTAAGTAGGTTTACTACTAATTTTGTCTCAGCAAAAAACCTGCTTGCAACTATCAAAACACAAGTATCTGCTGTCGCTTATCAAGGAAACACTGTCCAGGACTTTATCACAAAAAGGCCATAACCTTGGTTTAACCTGTTGATGCCTCATATCAGCTTTGACCAAGTATAGGACCAGTAATTTGGTCATAAATTGTGCCTTTGAATAACCATGAAGATCTGACTTTGTTCTTTCCTACACTGTTGAGTAATTACCATAGATTTTCTACAAGCTGTAACTGAGGAGGTGAAATGAAGGAGGCGGTTGGGGAGAGAGAATATGACAGAGTAAGACACAGAGAGATAGAAGGATGATTAAATAATGATGACAAACCCTTTGGGCTGAAGCCGCTGATGGAAGATTTGGTTTTCTGTGAAAATGCAGTGATCCATAGTAAGAGATACTGTTCCATCAGCACTGAGGACACGGTAAAGATGGCTGTGGTGCCTCATTGATGTCTGTTTATGATGCAAAGGATTCAAAGACTATGAATCTCTCTATCTCTCTTTCACTCGCTCAACACACACACACACACACAGATAGCTGTCAGGCTGTGGAACAGATCCAGATAATATCCAGAATCAAACAGCAAGCCAGCACTTTGTGCATTAGCCATGCATCCATTTGATATGAATCACAAATGAGACGACAGGAAGAGGAGACCAACACTTTGAACAGGTGTGCGTGGGACTGACTGTTGCTGTGAAGAGGCGGATATTGGCCAGACTAGTGGATTTCAACAGGTGTGCTTTGGTTTAGTGGCATGGATTTGCATGTTTTACAACAACTGTGAAAAGGGTAAGTAGCTATGTAAGGTCTAAGAACTGAGAGAGGCACATGAAGTACATGAATATTCTAAAGTAATCACTAAATCAAACTGATTAGATTTCAGAAAAAGCTCCTGCAGTTGTTTATGGTAGAGGATCATAGGGAAGACTTAACAGGATACATAAAGAACAACAATGATTGAACTTTAAGTTTAGTTACATCTAACACTCAAATACTTCATCTGCACAGGGAGGATGTTATGTGCTGTTCTTGTTCCCATGATCATATACTGCCAAGAAAGTATGACCATGTGGGTCCCATATGGGTCAGTGATGGCCGAGCACTTGGCTCCAATTTGCAAAGCCAAAAGTAAAAAACAAATGTCCACCAGCCTCACGCTTTATGTGTGTCTAACCATGTGGACTGCCGTGGTGGCCCCCACATAGGCCCCTTGCTGTGAGGATAAAGGTAATGATTGGACCAAGGAGGGGTACAAATTGGGCTCATGAGCAATTGCTTTAAGTCCACAATTGAAACTTGGCCCCTTTAGTGATCAACATGGATGGAAAGGCATGGAGTTATTTGACCATTGGGTCTTTCTGCAGTCCATTTAGTTTCCCAGTTGGGTTGAAATGGCAGGCCGTGTGTGCCCCACACCTGTAAAATCTGCTTCAATGAGTTAACCAATTGATAAAAAAAAAACAAAAAAAAACAACTCTCCCCAAAACATCCTAAAGAGACAAAGAGTTCACCCTAGGTGATATTTGTCCTCCTCTTTAGGGATGAGATATAGCTCATCAAAGATTCCCAGAAAATTGTGTTCTCATTAATCTGTATAAAACATGAGAGAGGTAATTACACAGTTCTTAAAGGGGGAAAGCCGACAGTGTCCTCCACAGTTCCTTATCATGGCCACTGATTCATGGGTTTTAATGGGCTTTTAAGCCAGATTAAAACCTGATGCCCCCACTGTTAAAGGAGCCTACGATTTCAGAGAATCACATTTATAAGATTGCCAATAAAACTAAAGGATCTCAAAGGAATACAAATGACTCTGATGAATCTACATCAAATTGGCTTATCCTATTAAAGTGCAGAACTTTATATTGGAAAGGACAGAAACTGCTCGGAAATGCAGCGTATTGCAAAGGTAAATCATCTTTTCTTGCTTCTTTTATTTGTCATTTTTCTTGCCTGAGTGTAATTGTATTCTCCTAACATTCTCTTGGCGCTTGGTTCATGCACATTAAAAAGAGGTCTTTAAGGCAATACAGAAGTTGGTTTTCAGAGTATAGCTTAATGTTCAGGCGCTGTTATGAATATTTGGTACTGTAAGAGAAGAATATTCCTCTTTTCAACAAGAAAGTGTGTCTCAACAGTGGATCAGTGCCTAGGCAGAAATAAGGTGAAAAGTCAAAATAGAGACATGTGTGGGGACATGTAAGTGTAGCCCACTCTGAGGGAGATTTTCACTGCCTGCCTAAGCTCATATCTTTCACAACACCCGGCTCTCCAGTGGTCAGACTAGTGAAATTGATTGCCCTGCTTGCACTATATGAGCAACGGTCACTTTGGGATTTACTTTGCTGTAAGGAACATCAACCCACTCCACCCCCAAGTCCAAATTGATTATAAAACTGCTTTCTGCTGACATCGACACATCTGTGAGTTTGAATATGTGTTAGAGGGAGAGGGTGCAAACGGAGTGCAAAGAGTCTGTAGCGGATGGAAGCTGGTGCGGAATCAAGCGTCTTTACCGGGATTCAGTTGTATTTTCTTAATGTTAATGTTATTACATGCCCAAAGATACAATGGGGAGTACTGTTCATACATTACCCTGAATTGTGAAAACTCAGTGAATTAATCATAGTGCTATTATCACAACCAATGTGAGATTTTACTCCTGGTTGATTTCATAACTCAGCGGTTACTGTTGGTCCTTTGTTAAACAAATCTGAAGAACATCTTGTGTGCAGTGCAGTGTAACATAGTCAGTAACTGGGATCTGACCATACAGTCTAAGACAGCGTGGTGAATTAAGGAATGTAAATAAAGTGAAAAAAAAAATAATAATAATCAGGGTGTTTAGCTATCTTGCCTTCAGCTGCAGGCACATGGAATCAATAATTAAGAAGGAGAGATTGCAGTGAGTGAACCAGATGCATGGAGATCATTTATTTGCTCTGATTTTTTTTTTATTAGTTACATGAACCACTTCCATATTCCCATCAACAGCTTTTTCTATTTCTTTGATGCTGAGACAAATCTGCTTACATCCTCTATGGACTTCAGATGTACTGTATCATCTCATGAGACAGATGCTCTTTCCGATTTCACAGCTGTGATTAGTGAGCCAAAAAAATACAGTGACTTCAAACTTGGATAAGTAACTAATGACGGCTGGTTACTGGCAGGAAAGTGTTCAGCATTTGGCTGTAGCTGGTTGGAGTGCAGCCAGCATGGCACAGTGTGACCACTGAGGTTGAATAAGCCTGGTCTTCCTGTAATATTGACCCTCTTGCCAGTGATCAGATGGTAAATGAAGGTCATTACCCACAGATTCACATCATATTTCTCATCCACTTCAGTTAGGAAACGTAGTGAAATATTTTATTCAAGACAGTGCACTGATAGAGTTTAATTTTTCCTCAGTGTGTTTGATGTTCAGCGCTTTCTGCAGCTACATTCCCGCCCAGCATCCCAGTTTGGAAATCCTGCCAATAATTATGGGAGATAGCAAAGTTATCTGTATTCAGAAGGAAAGTGGTAAACACTGGAATCCCAGTCACAGCAGTAACTAATAGTGTCTCCACCAAACCAGTGATAAATATTCATAGGAAACTGTAGCTGATAATGTGATTGTAGGGCCTTGGTGCACACACTACACCTACCTCTGTTTTTA
This sequence comes from Selene dorsalis, assembly GCA_900303245.1. NCBI lineage: Eukaryota > Metazoa > Chordata > Actinopteri > Carangiformes > Carangidae > Selene > Selene dorsalis. Next base: position 84,889 of record OMNW01009248.1, read on the forward strand.
GTGCGAAAATGTCATGAAGGACGATGACTGGATTTTTATGGAGCTGCTTTTGTGAGAGGGCGCTGCCATTTCATGTGAGTGCTTCATTGTAACTTTAATATATGAGGTTTCTTCTTGGAGTTATCAGATATCTGAAAATGTTGTAACAGTAATGGAATAAAAAAAAAGTACAATGTTATCTCCATCTGGGTCAATACACATTCATGTTTCAGGTACATGCTGTCTATATCTGCATAATGGATCTATATTTTGTTCTTGTGAAAAGGGTGTTTCAGAGTGAAGTCAGTTTAAAGCTTGTATGTGCAAACATCTTAACACCTGTACAAAAGACCAACAAGAGAAAAATATCCTATCCTCACATGAGTGTCATCGTTATATTCACTGGGCAGAATACTGTTGTCTCTCTGAAGCATGTCAGTAGTAATTTCACCAGTGCACTGTTTTCGAGCATATAATTCATCCTATTTCAACAGCCTTCCCTGTGTCCAGCACCTGCCAGCTCCATCACCTTGCCCCAGGGTGAACAGTGGTCTGATAATGATTTTGTCCGACTTTATTCCAGCATCCCTGGTCCTGTGGTTTAATTCTGGAAAAAACAAAAAAGGAAGGAAAACTATATTCACACTGGTTAAGAATCACAAAATAAACAGAAAGATGATGACAGAATATGAAAGAAAATTTGCACTTGTTATTTTCTGTCCAGGAGGCGTATATTGTTTTTTTTGTTTTGTTTTGTTTTGTTTTTTACCTTAATCCATTAGTAGTTTTTCCTCTGTGGTTTGTGGCTCTGTAAAACTCAGTGGACACTGTCTTCCCCAGTTTATGAGAGCAGGGTGTGCTCAGATAAACAAAACCACCCATAGAGCCAGGTGGAGAAACGTTACAAACAAGGGCAGAGTG
>OMNW01009249.1:0-29355 GCA_900303245.1 Selene dorsalis
ATGAACAGGATCTGATGGGCATCCATCCAAATGAAACATCATGCACCTAAAGTAAACATGCATGTTTATTTAAAAGATCCAATCTCTTATCAGTCTGAGACATGCACAACTTTATCAGTTCTTGATAGGTATGTGCGTACAGATTCGAGGCTGAAGGTGGACGTTCTCTGAATGTTCCACTGCTTGAAGAGTTCCTTAACTTTTTTCTGGAATGTTTTTCCGACAATGACATAGAGGATGGGATTGAGAACACTGTTGAAAAAGCCTAGGTAGATGACAACCTGTTTGCTGATATATATGATGTCATTTAGCTTGCTCCCTCTCAAGATGCTGGCTGTTTGAAGCATTTCCATTATCTTCACCACATGGAATGGTAACCAGCAGGCCAGGAACGCCACGAGGACTGCCAGGATAAGAGTGGTGGCCTTACGCTCTGTGTTATGACAATCTAAACGGTTATTCAGGGCTTGAATGATTTTGAAAGTACACAAGGAAATTATTAAGATGGGGATGATGAAGCTTAGCAAAATCACCATTCCCTCAAACAGCAGCTCTGTATTTATGTTTGGGTATTTAATAAAGCATGCTGTATTGTTGTTAGGCAAAGTCTTCACTTGCCTATACATGAGTACTGGAATTCCCATGAGCAAGCCAAAAGTCCATACCAGAAAACAAGCCAGTTTGGCATACTTTGGCCTATGCATTTTGTAATTGGACAGTGGGTGTACCAGTGCCAGGTAACGATCAATGCTGATCAGAACAAGGAAGAAGGTGCTGCAGTAGAGGTTCATTATGATGGCGAGGGGAATCAGTCGACACATGGTACCGCCAAAGGACCAGTCATATTTATCAGCTGCGTACTTAGCATAAAAGGTCGCACAGGATACCAGGATGAGGTCTGCAGCAGCTAAGTTGCTCAGGTAGATCTCAGCCACAGTGCAGGCCTTCTTGTGGAGACAGAAAACCATCAGGACAAACACATTAAAAATGATTCCCAGCACAGAGATGGTCAGGATATAGACTGCCAGAGCAGTGTAGGTCCATTCCTCTGGTATTGTAGAAGGACATTGTAGTTTAGTGTTTTTCGTGATGTTTTGGTCATCATGCATAGGTGCAGGACTGAAGGTAGTGGGGATGCTGTGGAGGAAAGCAAACAAAGCAAAAAGGTTTAAGGTGTTGACCATGTTACACAATATTGACATACGACTTCTGTGTAATATGTAGGGTACGATTTGCGTTGGGGGGTGGGGGGTTGGGAGTGGAATTACCCCCCCTCTGCTTTCGCATGTACGGCGTATGCGCCTTTACTATTGACACATTTGCATCTGGACACGTGTGCTGCTCTCATATCGAGAGTTGATGTCACTGTTGATGTTTACTGGATTGTTCTTTTTGGTAGACATTATTGTCAACTACAGGTCTTCTACCTGGAGATGATGTAGCTCAGAGGTTTCCCAAACGGTCTCTGAAGAACAAGTTTACAACAAATGTGTTGTGTAATTTTATGTCAGGACAGAGGCAGCAGAGCATCTCTCGGTTTTTTCACAAATCGCCCACTGGTAATGTGTCTATATCAAGTTCCATTTTTGTCTATAATAAACTATTGTTGAAATTTTTTAATACCTTTTATTGCATGTTGCTCTGTGTATCAACGATGAACATAAAAACTAGAATAATGACATTCTTTGACAGTTATTGCATCCATAGTTTTATGCAGTGTTAATAAAATGTTAAATGCTGATCAGTAGCTGTTTATATAGACGTCACTAATTGACACAACATGCTCAAACAAATGCAGAAACAAAGCTGCAGTTTTGTATGATGAAAAGACTGGGTTTGAAAACCTGTTTAACTTTTCAGAGCAGCCTGTGCCTATCTAGATCCTTTCATGTTAAAGATAGTCAGTTTGGTCTTATGGTGTCTATTTTGGAGTCTTGGTGAGCAGTATTATGAAGCTCGTTTACATTGTTACATAAGCACAGACCACTGATGATGTTGAACAGTATGGAACATAAAAACTTTAATGACCCTTGCGTATTCAATAATAATGAAAAGTAAAAGATAGAAAGGTTATACAAAAACATAATGAATCTCATGCATACCTTGTGGACTGAAGAGCCATTCTTCCAAACAAAGTCCAGGCGTAAGGAGTCAAAATTCCCAGCTCCACTCAACCAGTGGTGTCTGCTACAGTCTCCTGTGTCTGACTTTGCTCTCTTAAAGGACAAAGAGAACTCGTATTAAAGTGGTTGGTTCATAAGCTCCTCCTTCACTCCTTTTATTCCCCCTCTTCTCGCAGCCTTGTATGCACAGCCTGTGTCTCTGTTTGCAAACTATTGTTTCTCAGAGATATTTAATCTCGACAGATTGTGTTTAAGGTCAGTGTTTTATATACTTCACCTGGATGTGTAAATTTCACAAATGGAAATGATGTCTATCTGAAGCTTTTGAAGCCTTTAATACTACAATAAAAGTGACTTAATACTTGTATCAGTACTGTCTATGATGTAAAAGCCTCACAGGATGATATCTTCACATTTTGTTTGTAGTTGGCAGTAGCACATGCCAGTAATTTGTGATACTAATTGGTATGTGTGACATAGACTTTGATAAGTAGCAGAAAACAGAGGGATTGAAATGATTATTTTATTCAAACTCATTCAGCATTTGCTAATATTAACCCATCTATTAGTGAGTGGGAGTCATATAACAACTGTGGCTAGCAGAAATGAATCTAATGGCATGAAATGAAACAAAACAGTTTCAACAGCATCCAGTATACATGCAAAACCTATTTGCATGTACTCCTCCCAATATTTTGCACGCTCTGGCAGAAACGCCCATATTTGCATATTCATTAAGGCAAACGCGCTAAATGGATTGCGTGTGTTATTTTGCCTGTTTAAGAGACGAAGTCCTCAGTGTGCCCAGTTAGTAGATCAGCTTCAGCATATGTTTGCGCATGCAATCAAGTTTGCACACGTTTTTACACACACAAACCTTTGATAAATCAGGCCCTAAGTCATACAGCATGTGAAAATATGCTTCACGATATAAATTTGTAAATTTTGCTAATTTTAAGTTCATTTAATATAAAATGGCAGATTTTAATTTTCAGACTTTAATTTAAGGACCATAAAGTTACAAACACAAACTTAACTTGAAATGACTTACAGTCTAAGGTCTTCAGGTTTTTTCATAGTCTATACATGAAATCTGGGATGGAGAAATAGAATGCAACAAAAGCAACAAACAAGGCAACAAAATTATAACAACAACAACAACAACAATTATAATAATAATAATAATAATAATATAAAAATGCAAAAGGAGTCTGGTCCAGATAGCTCTTCATTTCAACTGATCAACTGATCCACTGAATGATGTTGCTCCAAATCAAATTGAAATTAATTAAATTAGAAGTAAAGTCGCCCACATCCCCTACAGAAGATAAAGCATGAGGGCCTCATTACCTCACACAAACATCTGGCCAACTCTCAACAATGTGAGGAATATGGTGCTACAGAATTACTTCCTTTCTGGAAGAGATCAGAGTAAATCTGACTTGTAAAAGTGAGAAACTCGTAAATATCCAGTCAACTTGTTACAAGCTCAAAGAATATATACTACTGGTTAATGTATATACAACGGGCATTAAATGCAATACATCAAGGATAATGACTTTTTCACCTCAGCCTCAGTTTCAGGCTTTTTGTCTCGATACTGCTGCAGGCAACAGGAAAGAAATGAACTTGTTAACACCTGTGCTCAAGTCAAAATGCGTGCTGGAGAGAGATTTATCAAATCCAGTTTTCAGTTTGTGAAATTCTAACAGTAGGTGGAGGCAGGGGAGCTGCACCACCTTGCAAAGCCACATACAGTATTACTTCTGCCTCTTTCTTCTCATCAATCTGACTATGGCTCAGGAGCAATTTGTGAAAATCCAGAGGAAATCAGTGTCATGCCTAACGAGAGCATTGATCTTGGGCATCTGGAAAATTCTGTTCCAGTTCATCTGTAAATAAACGCTGTCACACATATTCAATAACTACAATGTATATTTTTGAGTGAGAGAAATCATAGATAAAGAACTTTTTTATAGAAGACAGAAGAACAGAGACATTCCCTCTATCAACTATACTTTTGCTCCAGAATAATAGCAAGCTAGGGAAATGGGAGAAACACAACAAAAACAAGATTAAATTAAAATAATCGACTGTGATCGCTGATATGACAGTTAACAGAGACAGATCTCTTTTTTCAACCATAACTCTGGCAAAGTAATATTATACATTCTCTAATAGCATTTTTAACCATATAAGAGCATTATTATCATATTAAGTCTCATGTAATAACAAGTTGAGTCATATCCTGTGTATTAACTTTACCCATGAGCAGATATGGAAGTGGACAACAGGATGTCAAAGAATAAGCGTCAAATCTGAACTTTTGCATTAAAAATGACCACAGGCTTAATTTGCTCTGTTCTGTTGATGTAAGTGGATACAAGAGATCGTTGATGTGTGGTCATGTCTGATCCTCTGTGGTGATGCCTTCTCCTCCTGTAGATGGCACTAACTTTCCTCCTAAAGTACTGCCCTGAGAAGACATACAGAAGTGGATTGAGGGTACTGTTGACAAAGGCCAGATACACTGAAACATCATGTCCTACATTGAGAGTGTGTGACCAGAGCTTCTCATCCAACACTTGCAGGTCACAGAGTGTGTCAAGGAAGGTGAATACCTGGAAGGGACCCCAGCACACTAAGAATAGTAGTGTGACAGCATAGACAAGTATTGTGGCCTTTGTATCATTTGTGTCATTAAAACCTACACTCTCCCTCCTCTGAGCTAAAGCTTTGATTATGTTCCCACTGCTGAAAACAATGACTAGAACAGGGAGTACAAAGCCCACGACATTCAGGAGGATCTGATGGGCCAACTTCCAAGAGCTGTCGTAAGAGTAATCCAGTATGCAGGATGTTGTGCCATACTCCTTGATGAACTTGACTTTTCTGTGAACCATAGTTGGTGTACTCAGTATGATCCCTAATATCCACATAAAGAAGCAGGCCACCTTGGCATAAAGTGTCCGTCTCAACCCCCTGGCCTTCATGGTCTTCACAAGTGCTAGGTAGCGGTCGACACTAATCATAACAAGGGTGTAGATGCTAGTGTAGAAATTGATGATGATGATGGAGTTGACCAGTTTGCATAAGGCGTCTCCATATAGCCAGTCAAAGTTATTGAGGATGTACATTGCCCAGAAGGGGAGGCCACACAGGAGAATGAAGTCAGCCAGTGCCAGGTTGCTCAGGAAGATCTCTGCGACAGTCAGTCGATCCTTGTGGGCTACAAACACCACCAGGATGAAGCTGTTAAAGAGAAGGCCTAACAGGCTTAAGATGAAGATGTATGGGGGTACAACAGAGCGGACAAGCGCCCAGTCTTCAGACTCTGGAACCTCTAATGGACCCACTGGCAGGGATGTTGTGCTGTTTTCAGACCACAGTGTCCCCAGAGTAACAAGTTTCATTGGCTCCATGGTCTAGGACACAAAATTCAAGCTGTGTTGTTATTTTTAAAAAATGCTGCATTGAAGATACAGAAAGAAAACAAATACCATAATTTCTGTATACCTATAATAAAATGAACAAATACTGAAAAGATTATACATGAACAATAAAAATGTTGGTGACATTATGACGTTTTTTCAGATCAGCCACATTAGCTCTGATGAAACAGGCACACACTTAAATAAGTGTGCCTTCAGTTTAACGAAACTTAAACTATTCTTGCACAGTCTTTCAGTTGGTCTCAGTAAAACATACTGTTTTGTGAATGACTCTTGGTACTTTTAAAGAACTGATTCTGAGACCCGAAACAACAAAAGCAGAAAGACAGAAAAAAAGGAGCTCTTACCGTGTGTTTCATGTTCCTCCTGTGGCTAAATACTAATGATGAAAATCATGTCTGTGACGAGGCTCATCTGTGTACACTGAGCTCGTAGTAAAAGTACACACAAGACCTTTTGTATATAGAGTTACATTTTTCCACACCCTTGGTCAAGGAGTTCAGTGTATCAGCTTGTTTATAAAACAGTCAAAAGTTGATTTGTGTACATATCGGAGACACTGCAGCAAATGTTCTGGTGAGAGATGCGCAAACTGCAGATGGCAAAGCATCAAATGCACTGATTTCATCACAACGAGGTTAATTTCTCATTCATAATGTTCAGCATTATTTTATCAATTGAAAAATAAAACTGTCTCTGTTTAGGCAGTCTGTAAAACCTCTCTCTCTGCAGAAGGTAAAGGCTGAGTTGTTGTAAGTTAATACTTTGCTTATCAATTTAAGAAAAATTTAATCTATTATACCTCAACCTGATAAGGAGTGAGATAATTTATTCCAACCCTGATGCCTTTTGTGTTATCCTTTCCTGTTCTTTTCTGAATTGCAGCCCAACTCAAGATAAGATAACAGCAACAATAGACTTCATATGAAAACCAAGTAAAAGCCAAACTGCAAACAATATGACAAATTGAACCTGTGCTATCCCTTTTATGGTCAAAATTGAAACCACTCATTTTCAGTTGTTTAGCCTTTTAAGCCCTCTTGAAAGGGAAACTGGCTCATTGTCATCCAATGTCCAAGCAGGCTTTTCTTATCAAAACAAGGACACCCCACTCTTCATAGTCACATACAATACTTTACTGAAGAAAAACAACACTCATACATTGTTGAAAACTTGATCAACATTAACATTTTCATTTCTCAAAGGTTTAGCCAGCAATTTTATCTGACATTCAAATGCTTTGTGGCTGATGTTTATGTTTTTTTTATGTTGATAATGCAGCAGACACACCAAGTAACTATCTCAATGAGGCCTATTGTTGCTAGAAAAAAAGAAAGCCATTCTTGGAAAATAAATGCTAATCAAACCACACCACTAAGCTCGCCTTTGTTTGGAAATAATGAGTGTAACATCTGAGAGGAACTACCCTGAACAATACTTCAATATGGAATCAAGTTCAATATTACAAACACAATATAATGTAATGAAAAACAATAGTCAACATAAACTCTGGAGGACATTTGCCTCAACAATGCAGGTCCATGACATCCAAGTACACCAGAGAACTTATCAGATGTTTTTACACACTTGGAACTTCTCTGTCACTTCCAGAAAGTCAAAAATGATTTTGCCTCAGAAACATGATACATGCAAATAAAATAACATTTAATTTGTCGTTTCACTTTTTTGACACATCATACTGATTCTATCTACATTAAGTCTTAGTTACACAAATAAGTCTGGTGTTTATTTTCCAGTTTCCTTGCAAATATAACAAATTTCCAGATAGAGTTGAAAATCGATACCACACCCCTGTCTATATGGTGACTATGAAGGCAATTAGCCCACTTTAGTATAAAGACTGAAAACATGAGGAAACAGCTAACCTGGCTCTGTCAAAGGTAAGAAAATCAACAACCTATTTGTTTAATGTGCACTAAAACAAAGTGTAAAATGACATGTTGTGGGGTGCAAGGCAAAGAATTTCTTATTTTTTGTGGGAGCTAAATACAGGACATATATCAAGTTCATTTATGAGCTTCAGAGGTGCTGGTTGGTGATTTTTGTCTCCCTTTGTTGTGCCAGCTGTCTTTATGCTTAGCTTGCCATATGTAGCCCATATATACTTTATATAGTTATCAACTTCATCTAACTCATTTTCCTGTTGAAGGAATTTAAGTTTAAGTTTTACTGCTGACAGTTTGTTTAGAGTTAAGATTAGCACTGGACCGATGATATTTTCTCCACTGCTGTTTCCTCCTGCACAACAATAGTCTAAACACTTCCCTTGCCCTGTGTTTGAAGTGCCTCCCCACAATCACATACAGGAAAGGATTCAATGAGCTGTTACTGTAGCCAAGATAAGTTGCTAACTGGTTGCCAATGTCCAGTACATGTACCCAGGTACATCCAGAGATGACTCCATAATGATCCAAAGTGTCCAAGATGATCAGAACTTGGTAGGGCAGCCAGCAGATGATAAACACAGCCAGAACAACAAGGACAAGGTATGCTGCCTTCCTCTCCACACTCCCCGTGCTGCACTTTCTCATCTTCTGGCTACTATGGATTACTTTAGTGATGTGGTAACTACAGAAGGATACGATAGGAACAGGGATCAGGAAGCCTACTATGCTGACAGTCATGTTGTAGCGCAGTCTCCAGCCTTCATGGGGGTATGCTAGGTAGCATGCATCAATCCCCAAATGAGGAAAAAACTGCACAGAGCGGAAGAGTAGAGCAGGGAAGCTGAGCACAATTCCAGCAATCCAGATACCAAAGCAAATCCCACGTGCCCAGAAGGCCCGTCGTTCCCTCCCCTGGGACAGCGGTCTGGTGAGGGCCACGTATCTGTCCATGCTCACGAGCGTAAGAAACAACACACTGCAGTAATAATTCATCCCAATGACAATATTGATAAGTTGGCACATGGGCTCTCCAAACCTCCAGTGGAACCTGTCAATGATGGTTGCCACCCAGAACGGCAGACACAACACCATGAAGAGATCAGCCACTGCCAGGTTGCACAGATAGATGTCAGCCACAGAGCTGCGGTGCGTCTGGAGACAGAACACGCAAAGCACAAAGGAGTTGCCGATCACTCCCAGAGCGCAGATGATGGACATGTAGGCTGGCTGCATGGTGTGCACCCAGTCCCATGCATCTGTGTGGTTGCAGACAAGCTCAGCTCTTGTGGCATTCTCCATAAGTCACTCTTCAGATGAGATGGGAATCACTGTGAAAGCTGCAGCAGAGCCAGTTTTAGAGGTAAAAAAAAAAAAAAAAAACCTGTGTGGTCATCATGAGTACATATACCAGTAAAACCTATTATCTGTGTCAACACAGGTGTGATGTATGTGTTGCTACCTACCTAAGTGTAAAAGCATAATTGATTTAATGGAGTGTGGATAATGGTGGTTTATCAGTCAGACCACACAGCACAAACATACCATCATGAAAGAGCAAAGGCTCAGCAGCAGATGGACGGACACACACACATTTACACACAGCACCAATTTATATCTTTAAGCTCAAATCGTCACTCTTGTCTAAGGAAGTGTGAATTAACATGACGCTGCAGACACAGCCCATATTTATAAATTTCTCATAAGAATAAAACCTTTGGACTTTGTGAAGATAATGTCTAAGATTTCTTCATCTTTATTGTCATCAGATTTTTGTGAGTGTTTGTGATTTTTGTACAGAAAGTGGAAGTTATTCAACTACTTTTCACTCAGCTTGTATCAACCCCTGCTATAGCTTTCTTTCACGGGCTAAGTAGCCAGCACTCACTAAACAGGCTGATCTATGACATGATTTGAAGCAACAGGTAATGAACAGATAGAATATAATGGAAACTACGTAGGGAAAGCTTTCACTACAAAAATAAACACATCTTACACATCCAATTCTTTCTTTTTTCTGAGGATATGCATATAGTACACTGTTTCCATCTTTTTGTCTGATTCAATACTTTTGAACAAAGAGGAATGCATTTGAGATTTGAAAGAGGAGAGTAAAATAACATGGAGCCGCAGTCCTTGCAGGCCAAGAAAAATAGAAAAATACATGAAAACATGTCTAACTGTGTATTTTAGGCCTATTCCATTTGGCTGTTTGAGGCCATTTGAGGTAAATTTGTCAGCCTGCATGTTTTTTGTTCCACAACAATTTTCAGCTCAGGCAATAGTGGTAAAGTCTGGCTCCTAACAAAGATTTCCTGTTTGGCATCACACGCCTTCATTCTGGGGACAAATAGGAGTGTACCCTTGCCCACAGCCCACACTGAGTCAACATTGGGCCATTAAATGGTGGGGTGGCGAGAAATGTATAATGAGACAACTGGTGTCTATACAGCCAGTGAAGAAAGGAACATGTTTGTGTGTCACCACTGGAAACTCTTGAACAGAATCCTGTTTTTAACTCAGCAGACAATGAGTCAGAAACATCAGAAATCACTTAGCAAGCAGTTAGAGACTCTACATTTTCACATGTATGCTCAACATTTTAAAAAATAATAAAGATTCAATGTGACATCCGTAAAACCAGATTTTATTTGAATCCTATTTGTTCAGAAGGAAACATAATCTGTATTATTTACAGTCTGAACTAAAGGGAAAGAATATGAAAACTGTGTTTACATAAACTATTTTACAGACACAAACCTTACATCAAACCTGTACATTTGCAATCTTGATATTTGACAATGTCTGTAACAATAGACCAGGTGTAGTTTGTTGTGGAACTGTTATAAAATTATGGTTATATGCAGGTTATGCTAAGTCATACATAAACATTTAGAATAGCTGACACAGAATAACACCTTCGTTTCTTTATCTTATTGAACAAACATCTCTCCAGAGATTGATTTGAGGAAAGATGATTTGGTCCCATTACCATACAATCATGTCCACACATCCAGTCATTTACATAGCACAAGATTATGAAACAACTTCCGAAATAATGTCTGAAAATGGCAGCACCATATCATACGGCAGTCTTTAGAGTAGAGGACTGGTTTGAGCGTGTTGAATCCAACATCATTGTTCTCTTAAAGCTCCACTGCTTGAAAACTTCCCTGACTTTTTTCCTGAAGTTCTTTCCTACGATGACATACAGGATGGGGTTGAGGACACTGTTGAAGAAGGCTAGGTAGGTGAAGATCTGGTTGCAGATTTCTAGGACAGCCAATAACCAGCAACCTCTGAGCACCTCAGCTCGCAAGAGAACGTCCAGTGTCGTGACCACGTGGAATGGCAACCAGCAGATAAGAAAGGCCAGGAGCACAGCCAGCATCAGGGTGGTGGCCCTCTGCTCTGTTTTCTCAGCACTGAACCGCTCTATTGCCTGTTTTTTCAAAGCCTTGATAATTCTGACAGTGCAGAATGAGATGATCGAAATGGGGATGATGAAGCTAAAAACAATCAACATCCCATCGCAGAGCAGCTCTACAGTGTGGTTTGGGTAGTTGAGAAAACATGCGTGAACATCGTACTCCTGGAAATACTTCACCTCCCGGTAGGTGAGAGTGGGGATACTCAGGAGCAAACCAAAACCCCACATTAGCAGACAGCCCAGTTTGGCATACTTTGGCCTACGCATTCTGCCATGGGACATTGTATGAACTAATGCCAAATAGCGATCTATGCTGATCAGAATGAGGAAGTAGAGGCTGCAGTAGACATTCATCTTAATGCCTAGGTTGATGAGTTTGCACAGGAACTGACCAAAGGGCCAGTTGAAACCATTGGATACGTTTACAGCCCAGAAGGGCAAACAGGAAACCAGGACAAGGTCCGCGGCGGCCAAGTTACTCAAGTAGATCTCAGCCACAGTGCAGGCTTTCTTGTGGAGACAGAAAACCATCAGGACAAACACATTAAACACGATTCCCAGCACAGAGATGAGCAGGATATACACTGGCTGACCAGTGGTGAGCCACTCCCAGTCATCGTGCTCAGGACACTCAGTGCCATTGGTGTTGTTTTGGTCTCCATAGAAACCTGTGGTGCTGAGGTCTGGGACACTGTGAAAAGCATAAAAAAGTGCAATTAAACATTGGCAAATATGGTTATTGACCTCTTTGTGAGAGTTAGATGAGATTGATTGACTTATGTCTTAAGTTGCAGAGCGTAGTTTAGACTACAGTAACTTGAAAATGGTTACAGAGCTTTGTTCATCAATCTATTGGCTGCTTATCCATGCAGGGTTGCAGGTAGCACACCTCACAGGTTAGTCTATGACAGGGATGACATATAGGGATAAGCAAAGCTCACATGTGAGAGAACCCATGCAGTCACAGTCAGAATATACAAACACAGCAAGTTTTCTCCACACAGCCCTCAGAGACAAACCCAGAACCTTTTTGCTGTAATGCAACACTGCAAACCACAGCTGCACTGTGCCATCCAAAACTAGTGAAATCGATCTACCAGCAGCTCTTTCTATTCGCCTTTTCCAGCCGCCCAGTTATATCATCAGTGATAACAGCAGAGAAATATAATGCCCTGTATACTTCATATATAGTTCATGGCATCTTTGTAGAATGAATCTAAAAAATGTTAAACTTATGCTTACACATTTGCACTAACATAACACAAGCCAACATTAAAAACAAAACTTTGAGCTTGCACAAGTAGCTGGTGTTCAGCTGAGCACCACCTACACACCAAATTATATCAGCTACTGTTAAAGGAGTCACTAACTGCTGCTTAGTGACACATGAAAGACCAAACCTTTTTGAGAAACATAAGAAGACACATTTCTACTGGGTTCATCTCTCTGAATTTGTTTAGCTTTTATTATTCTGTCTCCCAACAAGTCTTGTCAACACAAGCTGTCACACAATGTATTGTTTTTTTTTGTTACTGGCATACAATGATCAATTCTCTTGCAATTCTCAATACCAAAAGAGTGCTAATATTTACCTGATTATCTTAAACACTTTTACAATATATAAAGCAAATAAAACTAATACATACCTTGTAGGTGGTAGAGTCATCCCTTCTGAGTAAATCCTGAGACGAGAGATTTCCAGATGCCCGGCTCCACACTTCACAGCACATTCCCTCTCTCTCCTCTCAGTTTCTGACTCACTCTCTTAAAGGAAACTGTAATTAAAGTGATGTCAGCCAAAAAAGTCATACTTCAGTCTGCAAGCTCTCCTTCTCCCTCCTCTTTGTAAGAATCAAACATGGACATGTGCTTTTGATATACTTAATGTTTTCTCATGATTGAAACTTGAACATCCAGCTTCTTCAAAGCAAAGTTGTGAGATGTTATTCATTTTTGTGTTGAGTGTTATTCCACTAAAAACACTTGATGTTTGAAAAAGATTATTGGATTTTTTTATAACAACAAAGTAAATTGTTCATTATATATAAATTAGAAACATGTAAATTATGGAGTTTCAAATCTTTTTACTGTTGGTACAGCCTCCATTACCAGCTAGTTAGTACAAGAACCCAGAACCCAGAACCACTGTTTCTACGGGATCATATAAAATGTTAACCATTTGTGTAGCCGATTTTCTTCTGTTTAATTGGATGTCCGGCATGAATATGTTTCTACATGATTAGTGTGCTGTTGGACGCTGTTTATTTCACGACTTGTCAGTTGAGCCCAATTGGGCTCTGCTCGTGCTCTAGAGGTTAAGGCTTTTTGCTCATACTTGCATTTTAAATCAACATTCTTCACCCTAACAAAAGTACATTTGGATTTCTTAAGACCAGTAGTGTTTTGTGCTTTGCAACTTGTTGGGACTTGGAAACTTTGTTGTTGGCAATAGAAACCTTTGGCTGCTGTAAGACAACAAATGGACCACATTCCTCCTAATCATGTGGCGCCACACCCCTGGCACTGACTGTTCCACGTTTCTGTTATGGATTTTGTCTCTCTTATGTGTGTGTGTGTGTGTATGTGTCTGTGTGTTTGACTCACACAAAACTACAGGGCAGATTTCTGTATCAAATGAACAAGTCCTTCTGCGAGATAGGTTTTGATGTAGATGAAGTGTCGTTTTAGGGAAAGGATGGATGAATGGCAAAGTTCAGGGCTCAGATCAAAACAAAGAATTTAACAAACAAGGCACCCTTTTGGGGTTGTCTTGATGTTGCATACTCACCATCCATTGTTATTATCCTGTTATCTGAAATCCTGCATGATACCCGTCCTCTCAGCATGATTAATACAGACCCTCCAATCTCTTCCTTCACTCACCCTCTTCTTCCAAACTAACAACAGACCAAATTGTGCTCCAATAGGCATGTTTGTGACATCTGAGTATCTCAGAAACAGCATTTGGTCAAGCAAATACAGTACAGCTAAATCACGGAAAAGCACTTTAAACCATTTTCAACTTAGCATTGATTAGAGTATAGGGCTAAAATGCAGTCAGTAATGTAAAACCAATTCTGATGTGTTATAGTCATATGATTACTGAGTTACCTATGACAGTGAGGAAATCAATGGGCTGGATGTCACATACATAAGACTGGGATCTTAATGTTGCAAGTATTTCAGTTTCCCCATTCATAGTGGTTAAATCTTCATGATATTCACTAACATTTACTAAACCTAAAAAAAAAACATGAACCCTTCATGTTGATTTTAGAAAAAGACTTGTTCGCTGTGACTTCAGAGTGACCTTCAGCAGATGGGAGCCTTGAAGCCTGATAAGCATTTTGCATTCAGTTGTACAGTATTAGTTGGCACAGGCACCATTCTCTCTCCTGCCATTAGTTTCTCTTGACAGGTTGTAGTAGGTTGTCAACACTGGCATTAATAATGGAGAAGCTGGTGTTGCACAGGACAAAATGTTTCTCCCTTTCCTCATCCACCTTTTCTTTGATTCTTATCATTTCAAGTAACAGATTCAGATGTCATATATGACAGATGTTTTTGGTCAACTGCTTTGTACACTGCACTGTCATAAATTTTCACTTAAGGCATTTCCGTGGAAAGAAATGCACGTCAGTTGAAAGTGGATGTCAAACAATAGAAAAAAAAAGTAGTTATGTAACTATAAGTTGTCTAATGGTAAGTGTTTATATTAGAGTGTTAACCTATTTAAAGTTTAACACTGGCATCAGATTTTAGATTTTCAACTTTTTTTCACCTCAGGCTGCGGTACATCATATTTTTCTGTGAATGTCAGTGGAATCTTTTGTCTCCTGCCAAGTTTCATTCCAAACTCGAGTGCCTCTGAGTTTTTCCTTTTGCTGTGCTCTGTTTAGACTAGTCATTAGACTTAACTTGGAGAGAATTGTATGAATAAGTTTAGTTAAACTATTTTGATTTGGCGACATGTGGCAACAGCTCTTATCCACTGTAAATTGTACTGCCTGATGGATGTGGATATATGTTTGATCTGGTTTACAACATTTGTCTTTGAAGAACAACTGATCCACAGCCTATTTCACCTATATCTTTATAAATATCTTTATAAATCCTAAACTTCTTTCTCTTTGATTTTATCTGAAAATTTTCTCCATACCTCCTCAGTTGAATCCAAAAGGTGGCTATTTAAAAATGAACACAGTGTTGTGTTGGTAGGTGACTTATGACTTGCGTATCGTAAATGGAATGAATCCTACAATGGAAACTCAGAGGCTGACAACATTTCTGCTGCAAATCATTATTTTGGCATTTTGAAAAGTGCAACTAATGATTATTCTCAGCAGCAGCAAAAAGAAATTTATTGTGCTGACTGTCTATATAAAGACATGTAATCTCTCTTTCTGAAAAATATCCTTCAGTTTCATTTATTGCTTTGTTTATACAAGATCATTTGCACTGTTGCTGCCCAGAAATAGCTCCTGCTTGTTGGCCCGAGCTTTCAATGTTTTTTTTTTTTGTTTGTTTCTTTTTACTAGCAAGTAAGAGTAACAATAGTAAATGACTGCCAAGGTGTATGGCACCGTTATGACATTTTGTCACAGGGAGTTATTTGTGTTTTCCTGTTTCCTGCTGCAGCACAGAAGAGAACTTGAAGTTAATAAACACAGCTTGTTTCTATTTTCTTGGGGACAGAAACTATTAGAAACTATCAATTGGTGAGCGTAAAAAAACAATAATAAAAAAAAAAGTGTCAATACTCGGTTCCGTGGTTTCCGTGTGGAAGGGAAAGCTGCTCTTTGGTTTTTCAAATGTAACTTTTCCAATAATTTGCCCACCACAGACACAAATCTGCTCACCTATGTCACACTGGGATAGTGGGAGAAGTCTCAGTGGTGGTTATCACAAAAACACAGCAAATAAAAGTGCAGTTGTGGTCATACAGACTCACTCCATGAAATGCTTACATTACAATACATTAACTGACGTGAAGTAGACTCTAAAATAATTTCTTGTAGCCTGTCTGCTGCTGTTAGTTTTGTCCCAGTAGTGTGTAATGAAGTATATAACAAATGTCTGGACAAGGGGGCGGCTGGGCTCAGAAATACTCAGCTCATTTCCTGTCTCCTTCTGCATGTCTCTTAACGTTTTTTACAGGCTGTGAGCTACATTACCCGGCCCTGATCCCACCCTCGCTACCTCTTTCATAAGTCATCGCAGATTTGAGACAGCAGGGAACAGCTCCTCATGCACAGTTTACATATTGTTTACACAGCTGTCTGCCACAATCGGGGACTTTAATAGGGGAGTGAATGAGAGCTGGAAGAAATGAAATCAAAGTAACCCCAGGGTTTTGGATGCTGGGAGTGGCCCTGGGCCTCAGCTCACCACTAATGCAGCCAGCCATGGAACATGAAGCCATTTCTTCAAAAAAGACCCTAAGTTAAATTCAAGCCCCTCTTTTAATGTTACTGTTCAAATGTTCCTGAGATAAGATTAGACAACCTGTTTTGACCACTATAGTTGTGTGTCTACAACAGGTTTGGAGAAGTGATGTGTATCCTCATTTGTTACACTTAAAAAGTCACCATTTTCATTTCTGCTTTTAAATGTAGGATTTGATTTCACATCAATTTTTTGTTTATTAATAATCCAACCACCACAAGACATTACATAATACTGTGAGTCAGTAAACTGTCAAGATGAAAAAACATTCAAGTTACGCAAGGAAATCTGCCATGTATGGTGAAATAAACTTGTTTATGACCACAGACCAAGCTGAAAGCTTGCGTTCCTGGCTGTGGGTGTTTAGAGTTTAGAGAAGAACCAAATTTGAGGTAAACTATGTGGGAGGAAGCCACTTGGGAATGAATATTTGGTCATTCAAGCTGCTTGCAGTGTTGATAATCATGGGTGTGACGACAAATGATTTACTGTAACTTCCAAGACAGTGTCTGTTTAACAAGACAAGAAGATTTTCCATGTGTCACACCAATTACTGCAAGTTTTATATGCTGTATCACCACCATAGCAAATCCTTAAGCCTCAGTGAAACATTTCATTCATAAAGGTATCTATAATTAAATCCAAAGCGTAAAATATGAAACAATAGAAAGGGTTTTTTTTCTTCATATTTTTGATTTTCTACCATTAAAAGAATGTCTGATATTTTTTATTTATTTATTATTTATTTTATTTATTTATTTATTTTTTCTAAAGTTAAATACACCACAAGACAAACAGGTGAAAAGCATGTCTTGTCTTGAACAAGTTGAATATTTTGTCATTTTACTCTGATGCAGACTGACAGACAACATAGCCAACGTTTGCCTCAGAGCGCCAAAAGAGATGACTGCATGTTTCACTGAATGACTTTTGACAACATGGTGACACTAACAGAGGATTGCTACTACATATCACCAACTTGTCTCTTCCATGTCCAAGAAACATCTCTTCAATTCAAAGAGAACAACTTTTAGAAACCCAGATGCAATGACAAAACGCTGTAAACTTCACAGTTTCTACCTTCAGTTGAACAATTTAGTTGTTTCTCATCAAAATATTAACAAAACTGAAAAAATGTCCATAAATCTAAGGAAACATCATTTAAATTCAGTGATTTTATATCTGTTGGGGAAGTTTCCTTGAGGAGAAATGAACAAATGATGACACTACAAGCAGTGGTCTTTTGTATCTACATATATTTATATTATACATATTAATAGCGAGATCATAGCATCGGGAGACAGGGAAAGACCAGACACTTCCTTTGAGTTCAGTTACCTCCTCTTTGCGCTGATAAGTGGGATTAGAACAGAAAAATTCTTAATTATCCCACACAAAAAAGACAAATTTGTGCCAAGTGAACCAGAAGAACCAAGGCACTTTAGGTCATTTGAAAGTTTACACGCACAGAAAACAGCAGATTATTATGCCCATGTATAGCAGTATGGCAGCATAAAAGAGGATACAGTCTATTTTATTAAACTGGTTTGTGTCTGGAAGCCCTCAAAATGCAAATTGTTAAATCAGCCGTGTTACATCACAGTTTAATTGTGTTGCAGTACCATAGGTTCTACTGCAGATATAAATGCAGTCACATTGTATTGTCAAAATGTGGTATTAATTGTGTATACACACAGTTCTCTGTCCATCAGTAGATGCACATAAATCAGGTGTTACATTGATAGAAAATAACATACAGTACACACTGCATGATGCTGCTACCTGTGCTCAGTCTGAAGTCAGATTTAGTTTTTTATTGCCTCTCCCAGTAAAAAAGGTTCTGATTCTATTTTCGTCAGCGAGCAATGCATGTGGCATATATGGAGCCATCTACTGGACAATATGAATCCTAATGTGAGCATTGGAGATGCAATAACACTGGGATGTCAGTCAGCTCTCCTCCTTTGAAAACACACATGCAGATCATAACATACATGAAAATACACACATTAGTTGATGTGACTATACTAAATATGAGCAGAAAATATTCTTGAGAGCTATAATAAATGATTTCTTAACAAATTAAGAAAAAGCAGGTTTTCTTTAAAATGACAATGTCTCAAAATGACAACATGTAAACACACTTAAAGTTCTAAATATAGAAGTAGTGATTATGCTCAATTCAGATCAGAATAATTATTATTGGTGCATAATGTATATATCACTTTAATGCTGTGGCAAGTAGAGGGGGGATTTTAATTACTTCCAACTGCCTTGTGAATTCCCCTTGGGGTTTTATCTTGAAATATGTATTGATTTATTTATCTGAGACAGCAACTAACAAAAGTTTTTTTAGATTTAAATGTAGTGCAGTAAATAGTACAGTATGTAAGTATTAAGATTTAGATTAAGAAAACATCTTGCTATGTCTTGTCCTGTAAATTAAGTTATTTTTTCTGTTTTTTAAAATTGTTTTATTTTTGTGGGTTGGGATTATCTAATCGTTCCTATCACTTCAAATTTACACTTCCTGTTATCATGTGTTATCCTCTCCTGTGATTGTCCACCCTTCCTGTAATGCGTTGCACCTGTGTCTCCTTAGCTGTGTCCCAATCCAAGGGCTGTATTCCTTCCTAACAAAGGTGGATGAAAAGGTTAGATCAAAATGAGACAGTCTGGTCTGTGGAGGATTTACACTGTGTGTCACCAGCTGTGCCCACTGTTACTTTTGTTCAACAGAGCTAAAACCCAATACTTACATTTAAAAGTCTTTGTCTTTGTTATTTGATTAATTACTGGTATGCAAAGGACTTTGGGAGAGGTTGGGAGAGGTTGGGTACCGGTGGATCCACCCATTGGATCATTTGTTGCTCAGAATAGGAAGGAAGCATTTCTTGGCTGCAATTGAAGAAGCTTCCAAAATAGCACAGCCTAGTCATGCACGGTGATGCAATTGATCTTCGAATACAACCATATAGGATATGGTCCCTGAACTGGGATACAGCTATTGTCTTGCCTTCCTAGTATATTTTGTCTGCACGCTCCCTGTGTCTCTGCCACTTTGTCTGCATTCTCTGTAGCAAGTGTTCCTGCAACTGCTTCTGTTTGACCTCTAGTGTTTGAACAGTTTCTTCTGGAATCTTGAGTTTAGTCTTAGCCCTTGGATTTGTGTACCTACCCTATGTGTGGGTCATGCGTACTGAGGCTGGATCCTGTGGTTGTGTACATTTGAATATAAATATGTGTCTTTTATTCGCATAGAAATGACCTTACAGGTGTTATAAATTATAAACAACACAGCTGCCACAAACAGGAAACAGTCTCACCGACTGACTTGTTTGTGTTTCTAAGTGAGCTTGAGATGACAAAGATCCACATCGATCAGTCTCAGCTCTAAAATAACACCTGTCAGACAGTCATCACAACACAGAGAAATGGACAGAGGCTTTCCACTATTAAATCCTGATCTCTTTGCTACCCATTCGTTTAAATTTCTCTTTTTCGTTTAGTTTCTCTTTTGAATCATGATGTCATTTTCTGTCAGCCTTTGCATCTGTCCATCTGTCTCTCTCCATGTCTCACTCTCCGTTCAATAGATTCTCCATTAGCCCCCAGGAGTGGCATCTACTTCAATTATGGCCAGCAACCAAACAAGTGGGAGTCAACTATATCTTGCAAGTGGGTGCGACACGTGAATGGAGTGATACATGTCAGTCTCCATGGTGACAGGCTGCATGTTCTGCGTGCTGATATCCAATCATATTCAGTTTTGTGAGAGGGCTGTGAGAGTGGTCTGCTGAGGGACGGATGTCTTATACTCCCAGGACTCCTCTGGCCCTCTCTGAGACATGCATTTACATCTGACCATGGTTTGGATTGAATGTCATATCTGCTTTGAGTGTAATGATTGAAGAAGTGCTTCTGTGTCTTGAGTGCATTTCTCCTCAGCCAGCAACATAATGACAGCTGGGCTGGTGTTTTTTTTTTTTATCTAGTCTCTGGCTCAGGGGATGGTAATGTTCGTCTGTCAGTGGATCAGTCCCTTACTTTCACGTGGAGTGAAATATCTCTGAAGAAGAAGAAGAAGAAGAAGAACCATGACAATGTCTGTATATGAATCTACTATTGCATTTGATGAGGTAAAGTAAGTCACATCCAGAGTACAAGTTGCTGTGGAGTGTGGATCTAAACCAAAATGAACATTGTGAACATTATACCTGTTAAAAATGATCATGATAGTGTTGTCTTTGTGAGCACACTGGTTACTACTAATAATAAACGTATTAGAGGCAACATGATTATACACTCCTGCTCCTCTATCCTTGCCTACACATTGACACTACATTGTAAACAGTGTGAATAAATACCATAACAAAAAATAACAACAACAACAACAACAGTGGTAACAGTAATGAGCTTAATAAGTTAGATATTTATCTCAAGGCACAGAGGGGCCAGGATGCATCCATCTTGTTCAAAGGGCAGCTCTCTCATAAATTCCTCTCTCTTTCTAAGGATGTTTTCCATATTAGCTGACAGGCAGAGACAGACACTTAGTCTGTCCCCCTGCCTTGTTACAGAGAGCGCTAACCATTCACTCAGCAGTAATACTAAATCAAAAGAATAGGGTGCCTGCCTTTTGGATGACGTGTGATGCTGAGCTCCCATCATGGAGCAACAGTAATGAAGTATTTTCACTGACGCTGCTGCAGCGTCAGGTGGTGTAGGAGCCCATGGGATTGCATTAAAGGCTCTCTGTTCCCCGCCACATTTGGCGCAGTATTCACCATTGGAGGCAGAAAAGAAAGTGTAGGCTAATGCAGGAATGGCTTACATGTGACATATTTTCCACTTCGCCTGCATCCTAACAAATCAACACTCAGTAAATAAGCTTTCAATTACGATTTTGATTTGGAGAGAAATTAAGAAATTGATCCTTATTATAGAGACATATTATCAGATAACCACCCTGTGTCAGTGCTGTGCAGCACCGTTAATGCTATCCTGTCACAAATGATCCTGCTCATGGGGTTATCATCTTGCTTAATCAGTCTGATTAGTCAGAGCTGGAGGTGCTGCTCTGTGTGGTGACAGGCATCTGTAATGAGCAGCATCACGAGAGACTGAGGGTGTGTTTGTGGGTGAGAAGAAAATCATGGAAAGAAGGGAACTCAAGACAAAAAAACAAACAAAATTAAGGTCCAGAAATGGCTGCCACAAGCCAGAGGTGCTGTCCAAATCCATTACAGCCTGTTGTTGCCATGGTAGCAGCCCACCTAAAATCCTTTTCTCAGAAACCCTTCTTCCCTGTTACATGTTATCCAGAGACAATCACACAATGGCAGCTGATGAAATGTAAAACCTCAATTATCCTGACGACACCTCATACAGTTGTGCCGATGCACTCAGTTACCATCACAAACTGAGCTCTAACACTTTGTACCATATGAGTGCCTATTTTAATCAATTAACAGTTTTGCTTCTGATGAGAACAAGCACTTACTGTTCTATTGTGAAAGTGGCCACAAGCCGGGAACTTTGTGATCAAAAGCGCATTATTGATTTTGATAACAACTGAATCTTATGAGTCAGAAAAACGAATTAACATTAACCTGCAGGAAAGAAATCTCCATTATCCTCCCTCTATTGTGGTTTGCTGTCATAAACTCATTCATCAAGGGACATCTGGCGGAGAAAAAGTTAATAGGCTCTAAGGTCATCCTTTGGCTTCAACAAACTAGTGCTGGGAAGTACAAAATATAATTTTGTTCACTAACCACACTCAAGTCTCTCCAAAGTTTCAGCTGTAGGCTACATCAAGCTGACAACTTATGTTTTACATTGCTGCATGTATCTTATCTTTACATTAAATCAGCAAAACTCTACCTACTTGTATATATGTTCTATCAGGACAGCAGAGGTAAGAAAAAAAACTGTTTTTACCACTGTGTTAACATGTCTGTATATTTTATGAAGTACATGATGAGAAGTCGATGCCATTATTGTGTTTCCACTGTGAGTCTCTAGTAAACCAATGTCAGTCTCATAAAAGTGATTCAGACAGCCTCTGGGATTCATATGTCACAAACCTAAGCGACCAAAATAAAGCCAGAGTCCACATTAGCACAGTCACTAACACTATGTCAGTCACTGCCAGTTACAAGCTAACAAACCATACAATCAAGTATGGTTGCTGTTCTGATATGACATCCAGTCGCCAGGTTTGGTTTCAAATCCTCCAAACCTCCTATGTATGATGTCCCTCTAATGTTTCCCTCTGCTAACTATCTTGACATGAGGCATTCTTTCATCTGTCGGCCTGGTGCAATCAGATGTGTTGGGTGATGGGCTCAAGGCCTGGTCCACAATTTCTCAGTGAGTATAGATGTGCATCCAGGCAGCAGGATTGACAGGCTAACAGGCTGACAAACACGGTCTACTGTATAATTTTCAGTATTTGAATGAATGAATATGGTGAGCCCTGGAGCTTTTAAGCATTCTTCTGCACACAGTCTGCAGCCTTAAGCCTAACCTTACTGTAAATCCAGTGCCGCCTATAGTATGTATACATGGTTGTGCTACAGAGCAGTCAAGGTACAGAGCCAGGTAAGCCTGATAAACTACAGGGGAAATCAGTGAGTTAGCACTGCACTGTTTAAAGCTAAACTTTGTCACAAAATACTCATGTGTGTTTGTAAAAATGCTGTGATGCTTCTGTTTTGATGGCTTCGGAGTGCAGTAATGTTTGGAGCAATCCAAGAATGTGGGATTTCTGCTGCACAGACAAAAAGTAAAGCGAGAAAAACAAATGTTTTCGCTCAACATCAAAAGGTCACAAAGGCCACAAACCCAAACCAGCTGGTCTCAAAATAAAGTTGGTCTTTAAACTACAACTTTTGATCTCTCAAGGCAATCCATGTTTGGTCATATAGCATTCAGTTTCTTAATCACTTAAACTATACTTGCGTGGAGTACTTGTCAATGACAGCTTTATTTTGTTGTTTTATACTTCATCTTAGACAAGGCTGACAGCTGTATTTGCAATGTAATTAAATCTACCCAACCATTAAGGCAGAGAAGTGCTACAAGCTCTCATTTCTCAGTTTTAGTATAAGATGCCAGTTCTCTCTTGAATTACTGAAGAAGCCTAATAGCCTAATCACCATTCTAAGAAAATTACAATGTCAGATAAGTGTGAAACAATTGCAAAATAAGCTGTAAACATGGATAACAGTGCTGTGGGTGCTGTTGATGTACAAAGAGTTTTCAGTTATGCATGTCTTCACTGATGGATAGGTTTGTGTTGAAGCTGCACTTCAGAGAAGTCTCCAGGCTCTGGATGATACAGTATACGTAGCACCAGTGTTACTCACTCTTACACCCACATAAGCAGAGACACTTGTGCACTGTAATACTGTAGATATCCTCCCTTACCTCTCTGCTAGCTGCTGCCCAAATAAAAATCTCTCTTACAGGTACATTTATGTGACACATTATATGGATGATAATGTGTAGTCTTTGTTATGGCACAGAATAAGTATAGCGGCAGACTGTACGTTTCAATGCCTCTGAACTGACAGTTTGACAAAATGTGTCTAAGCTGCTTGGCATACATTAGCATACCCAGCTCTTCATCGCAGAGCTGTCACTCTCAGCTGGACAAGGGTTGAGCCAAAGTAACACACCCATTGAGACTCAGAGGTAACAAAGGAGGAGTAAGTCGACTTCTCTTTCTCTCCTCCTGTGTCCCCTTTCCTCCGCTTCCCTTCAGACTGATTAATCTTGTTCTAGCCTTAAATTGACAGGCACAGGAGCCTCATCTCACACAGACCACATAGATGAAGTCTTAGCCACAGTGGGTTCTTTGCAAACCATCACCTGCAAGTCTAATTATTACCATGCACAGAGCATTAGCACAGATTAGCCCAGGCAAGGTCAGTCACTGGTTACCCGTCTTGCTCTTTCTGAGGGATTTTATGAGGCTCTGTTGCTTCTAGGAGACAGAGACTGTTTCCAAGACCCGTGGGGCTTTTATTTTTGTTCACAGTCAAGTCTCTTGACAGGATGCAGAGAGAGCACAACAAGCAGTGAAAGCAATGTGAAGGTTGTTGGAAGATCATGTGTAGCCGACCTCACTTCCACCTCTTATCTTGTCTGCTGAGGGGGATCAGAAAAGCCCATGGCGAATTTGAAGGGAGATGATCCATATATTATCAACCCAAGCCACCTTTTCAGTGGGGAACTGGCTGATTTAGTCTGTAAGGTGGCATAAAGGTTGAGGGGTATAGTCTTCTGGAATTATGAATATGATCTCTAAATGTTTTTGACACAGTCAAGGGACACAGTCACTCTGGATATAATTGCTATGGTTATAAAAAGCACCTATGGCTGCTGGCATGTAAAGTCACTATGGACTATATATTACACATTATCCATACCATGTTTAGTTGATCACACCTACACAAGTCACATTCATGTTAATTTACTGAATTATTCATAAATTACAAATTAATGTATCTACAGACTTTTATCATTGTGATATTTGTGTGAGAGAATCTTAACTTCCTGCGTACTCTGCCTGTTTGCTCAACAAAACAAGTATGAAGATGGAGAGAAGGGTGCAGAGGGATCCACAGAGGTGTAAATCCCGGTGGTTTCTAAATGTGAGCTTGTGTCAAAATGACAAATGGCATCATCTACTATTAACATCTCACCTGATGCTCAACAGTGCCAGGCGATGTCTGCCAGTTGGTTGGCTTCATCGGGAGCATCGCCAGGTGATTGAGGTGGAGAAAAGGTGGGGCTTAAATACATTGTGATGTCACCAAACACTGATGATGACCAAAGCAAAAGTTTACATGCAGCCAGCAGTGCTCCCAGTGCATCACTGATGAACTGGTTCAATGGATATTCATCAACAGAGACACACAATTCATATTGATACAGAAAGTTTAATAGTAGCTTATCTTTACAAAAGGAGCATTGTGTATGTGGTTTACAACAACTCTAAATATTTCTACATCAACCATTTATTAAAAATAATAGGCTTGAAAAGTCCTTCTTTGAACATTGTATAGGCTACTTACACTCATAATAACAAGAGATTTGATTAGTGTTTGAATTTCTCCTTACAGGGTACAGCAGATACAATAAGCTAGTACTGTTTGTTGCAGTGTATGAACATTTGAACAGATATGGTGTTTACAAGACAGGTTTGTATCCTTAAATCTAAAGCACACTGATGTCGTCTAAATCCCAGGAGGAATATTTGTCAGTGAAAAATTAGCTCTCTCTCTCTTTGTATTTGTGTCTAAGGATCTGTCTAGATAAATAGACCAGTCAGGTTGTCAGGTACAGAAAGACTAGTTGTAACACTGAACACACATTAACAAAAAAAAAAAAAAGGAACAAAATCAATATTATTTTTATCCACTTTTGTTTTGAAACCAGATTTTGTAAAAAAGAAAAAAAAACTATGCCAGAAAAGCACAGACATCAGTTGGCGGACTTAAAATCTGATTCTACCAGTTATTATTATATATTATGCATGAATGTGGCACTTTGTATAGTACACATGTATTCACATCTGTGGATGCAGGTTATGTTTGAGTCTAAAGTTACTTTTCTAATTAAGATAATTAGGTTAATTAACTGGTTGCCATGGAGACATCTGCCTCCAGATTCCACAGTAACACAACTAATTCACTGATCAGCAGCTTGATTAAAAAAGAAAAAAATCTTAAAAAATAAATTGTATGTAAGGTTTGAGGCATCACTCCTGGTACACATTTGCCACAATGTTCAATAAAGATCTGGTCAGTGTTACATCACATTTGAACATTTTCCCACATCACCTGCCCTAACATTTGCAATAGGCTACCAGGAACTTGAATCTTGTGTTGTTGTCAGTACTTTTTCTGCACAGTGAAAAACACAATAATTTACAGGCTGCATTTACTGAGAAATATCAACTACAGAAGGTGAACAAGTAAAGAAGGCTGCACATGTTTGGTTCAATTTTTACTTCTAGATCAATTTTGTTTCCATCTATAGGTAACAGCCATACATAAACAGATCATGACAATACAATTAGATTTTCTATTCATCCCTAGTGGATATTACTGTAGGTATTTGACAATAAGATCTTCCATTTGGAAGGGGGTGACTTAGTTTTACAGAAAACCTAATTATAAAGTCATTATTCATCACATGTTATTGAGTTACCATTTGCAGAAAACATTATCATGATCTTTAAATGTGTACCAAAGAAAGTTTAATGTCAATCGCTGTCGCTGTGTTGTCTGTTTCCTGTCAGTGCAATTGTGTAGAAACACACATATCAGTGTCCATACTATGTTTCATCCACAAATAAGTCCTTAAATGATCTTTATCATCCTGGTCCTTAGGGCTGCTTGACATGAAAATAATCCCAGTACTTTCTAAATGTTTTAACATTCACCATCTCTGCTCAGTCGCATAATTAAACAGCACTGGCCTAAATTGCTTAGCAACTATCTGGTGTATGTTTAGAAATGACCCTGATCAACCTGCATCTTAAAACCCATTTAATCTCCATGCTTCTCTCTGCATTTCAAGTGAGAGTGTTATCTGAGGAGAAACACGGAAACAAACTTAAGATGAAAAAAAGAAAAACTTCTTTTGATCTTGGTTGAGAGGGAGTAGGTCTCTTGTTTCTGTTTTTAACTACACAGCTGTTGAACACAAAAGCTTCTTTTTGAACTTCCCGTTGTACCGAAATCACTTGATGCTGACAAATGCGGCCAAGTCCCAGTCTTTCCCTCTGATGAAGAAATATAGTAGTCTATATATCATTGTCTAGTATCACTACTCCTGCACCCCTTCTCAGGGCCCAAAACTGATCCAAAAGCCAAGTCTGAGGGAGAGAGAGAGAGAGAAAGAGAGAGAGAGAGAAAGAGAGAGAGAGAGAGAGAGAGAGAGGAGAGGGGTCCAGAGATCCAGAAAAAAAGCAGGATGATTGTGAGTTTGTCTTTGCAAGCATATTCTCATCAGAAAGTGCAGGCGTAGACGACACCCACCACCACTATGTTTCCAATAGTGGCGACGATGGCAATCCAGAGCCAGATGGCGTCACTGGACATGGACTGCGACTCATCCTGCTGACCCTGTACCGAGGCGGCTGAGGCAGCAGCGTGGACACTGGCTGAGGAGTTGAAGAGGGAGTGTTCACCGCTGTAGTCGTCATTGGGTGACGAGTCCATGAAGGCACCCGTCATGACTGGGATCTGTGACGAAAGGGTAAATAGAGAGTAGACAAGGTAAAAAAAAAAAAACTACTTGTAGTTTTAGCCCTGTGTTTTAAGGAGAGAGTGTGACATTTTTCACTGAGGTTTTGCTTTTTCAATCACTGGCAACTAGAGACATAGCTACATAAAGACAATGTCCGGTATCTTTCAAGGAAATTGAGGGTTTACGTAACCTGAGGGAGCTAAAACCTTACAAATGGTGGGTACCTTTAAACATACATATATGTGACTACGATAGAGCCTTTCTGGGAGAATTTCATTGCTGCTGAAACATTGCCGAGAGGCCATTGAAAAAACACTGACAAGGGAAATAAAATGGTGAAGCCTCATTTATGGGTCTGTAATTCTTAGGGAATTACAGATCCATAAAATGAGACTTATTAATGTTTCCTGGTTTAATTTAGAATCACCTGAGGAATGTCCTTGAGTGAACCACTCAACTTAAACGAAATGTGCAGAAATAATAACTAAATGAATAAAGTATGTTTATTTTTAACGACTGACTGACTTAGGACCTGATTATTCTTAATGTCCAAGACTACGGCCTAACAAATGACTGAAAGAAACAAACCCCTGTACAATGGATGGCAATATAGGTGGTTTTGGTCAGACCACCACTTTGGTTTGGGCTGAAATATCTCAACAGCCACCGCTTGGTTTGACATTTTGAACTCACCGACCCCCTGACTGTGCTGACTTTTCTTCCTCTGCCAAAATGAGGGCAACATTTGTAGTTTTGACTGAAACGTCTCAATCTGAGTTGCCATGAGGTGTGGTATACACTCATATATGGTTCTCTCAGGATAATGGTAATTGCTCTGTTGATCCCTTCCCTTCTAAACTGGAAGATGGTGGCTTAGTGTTAGCATGTTTGCATGTTGCTGTTGGTATTTAGCATGGCTATAGACATCTTATTTTAAATTAGGGTGCTTAGAGAGCTGTATTTCCAGTGATTTCGGCAATATCAGTTTTCTGAATAAGGAATTATCATTTAAACTAAAAAACACACAAGCATTTGAGGATTCTCCGTTATCCAGGTCATAGTATTTATAAAAAGGAAATAAGCTCAAGTGAAATGAGTCAAACCTCCAATCAAAATCTTGATTTTCCTGACATTCATAGCATGTCAGCTTTGTTCCTATTGGTCGGGCATTAGCAAGTTTGAGTGCTATATTAAAAGAAACGAGAGGCACCTCCATCACGACATCATTAGTAAAATGGTTACAAGGTTTCCCCACACAGACATGCAGGGTCCCAGCCTGCCTCACACACTGCTATGTGAGTGTGTGCCCCTTTGCATGTGTGTGTATTTGGGAAGTAGTGCTTGATTAACATGGCATAAATATTTCAGATGTGGCAAGTGAAAATGATTTATTGCTTGGGACAATCAGAACCCTGTGAAGGTTAGCCATTAGAGCAGAAGCAACTGCATGTTTTCATGAATGTGTATGTCTGTGTGTATTAAGTCTCCACAGAGGGGTATATGATTGAGAAATGCATGAGAGACCCGTACCATGCTCAGACTGGAAAACAGACTCTGCTGAAGATAGCTGAAAAACAATGCTATAAATACCTCAGAGGGATGTTGAGCTCTTACAAACACAGAAATTCTCTCCAGCCTGCTCATTTGCTCACCTCCACTCTCTCTCACACTCCCACTCACTCACCCCCTCTCTCTAATGTACACACAGGCTAATGCAAAAAGATGTTAACACA